>MU777226.1:26763-39986 GCA_026770625.1 Nicotiana glauca | reverse complement strand
CCCTCAAAGCCTTGACTCTCAAATATGGCCGGAATTGTTCGAATTTTGATTTGAAATTTTCCGGCCAAAAACCCTCATTCAAAATCTTTGTGATTTCGGACCGTAGTATCCCTAATCATATGTTTTCTTTTGAAAACACACGATTAGGGATGTTACATGTGAGGAATCTTCGAAGATTCTGACATTAATAGACGGCCAAAGTTTCTCTTTGCATCTGTAAGTTTTCTTTCTTTTGTTTTATTATTTTTGTTGTAGTAACATTTTGTTCTATTTTTTTAGCATTAATCTAATAATCTGAAAATCCACAAAAACCTTTTGTAATTTTGTTTTATCTGATTTTAGTTAGATTTAATTTGTTTTAGTTTAATTTCTATTTTATCTTTGTTAATTCTGTTTCAATTTAATTAGTGAATGATTCAAGTGTTAAATGGTCCAATTAGTTATTAGTTTAATTCGGTTATTCGTTTGTTCTGTTCATGCGGTATTGAATTGGTATTTGACCTTAATTCTAGTAATTAGTTTAAATAGAAGTTTTAGTCGCGTAGTATAAAATTTAAATCTATCTTAATTTGTTCAAATAAGATTTTAGTTTACATAAGCTTTTGTTTGTTCTGTATTTCTGGAATTGATTTGGGTTGATTACAATTCATGAGGTTATTTGTTAGTTGTTAATGCAATAATAGTGTAATTTGATATTGCTTTTGGCTTAGCTTAGTTGATTGGTTATAGCTGAATTAGGATTAGTTAACTTTAGTTAGATTTTAGCTAGGGTAAAGAGATTGGGGACAGTTGGCATTAGTCTGTAAATTTCTGACTGGTGGAAGGGTATTTTAGGCATAGAAAATGGTAGTTTTATTAGAAATAGTAATTTCAGAATTAATACAAGGGTAGTTTAGGGATTCTAAGGGTAGAAAAATCGGAATAAAACCCCCTAGGACTTTCTAGAAGGGGTTTTAAACTGAAATTCACAAAAATAGTGGTAGTTATTTGTAGTACAAGTCAAAAATAAAAGGGTTAAAAAAAATTTAAAAAGGGACCTGGGGTGTAAATGAAAATCTGAAGGTTGCCCTAGACTTTGTTTATAAAAGGGCAATACCTTGCCTTACAAAAAAAGTTTTCAGCCATCAAATTCCCTCCCAAAAAGCCATTCTCTGATTTTCAGATCTAAGCTTGAAATTCAAAAATTCAAAATCCAAAAACAACAAAAACAGAAAAATAAATTTTTTTTACTGTTTCATTGACTCTATAAATCATTTTCAAGTTCCTTTTTTGGTGTTCTTCATTTCTGCCCTAAGCTCGAATTCTAAAAGGATTTAGAGGTGTTTAATCACCTGTTTGAGTGAATTTGGAGTCTACTTAGTTTAGATTCTGGTTGAGTTTTGTTCCAGTGAAGTTTTAGGAGAATTTTAAGTTCAATCTCGAATCAGTTGGGTGCTACGTCCCTGAAATGTTTGTTTGGGTTTGTTGAGGTCGTTTGGGGTCATAATTACTCCAATTTTTTGCTGTGATTAGCTGTTGGATACCAGTTATATTAACTGCTGCTGATCTTTTCTCCTTGTTGTAATTCTAATTCCAGGTACATGCTCAAAATCACATTGATGTGACCACAACTTGGAATGATATACAATTGTATTGACTGATTTGTATTCGTTTGGGTGTATATATATATATGGTTGTAATTGTTCAATCAATTAGTATTGATATATATTTGATTTGTTAGATTTGAATTGTATTAAGGAATGTTAAATGAAGCCACTTCTGGACTGTTTTGACTGTTTTAGTAGTTGAACACTTAGCTATAGCTTCATTGTAATTCATACTCGCCTAGTTTAGTATTTTGTTCAAGGTTAAATCTGAAGTGGTATATACGTATAACTGATTTAAGCCAGTATGTGATATTCGTCTCAATTCTAGATTTAATTTAAATGTATGTCTTCATCAACTTCGTATGGTACTAATTAACATTAGCGGTTTGGCTTTCATTGTTATATAGTTATATTTGAATGAAGTATGAATTAGCCAACCCATGCCAGTACTAATAAAAATAAGTCAGGTCAACTCATACGTCCAAATTGAGGTTCGTTTTAAATTGATAACTGGAAGTTCAATTTGTTAATGAATGTAGTGATGATAGACTCAAACTGGTTATTAAATTAATTGGATTGTTAATACATTGTTTATATTTTAAAATCAGAATAATATAGAGGTCTTATGAGCGATTTTGAGTGCCAATTTGATGTGATGTGTTATTAAAAGCGTGTGTCCATTTAGATATTGTCACTGGGCTCATGTTGTCCCCAAGACACCTTAATTTTCCAATGATTCACGGAAGGAGCATATATTTGGGCCCAAGGTTGTTTTAGTTGCAATCTCATGTGTTTGGATAGTTCTGCGGCCCAATCCGCTTAGTTTCTGAACAGTGAGACCATATTTACTGTTCAAAGAATTTTGCTTTACTCGTTCTATTCGTGAGCTTAATTGTTTGACATTGTGTTACTAGATTTTGAATCTTTTCACACATATTTGTTAATTAAGACTTTTCTTTTTAGAGACCAATAAAATAGAAGAATCCTAGTTGCTTTTAGGTTTACCCTTTTAAAAATAAAAGAGCCGAGCCTCACTAAACAAAATACACCATTGTGGGGCCCTCGATAAATATCATACAAAAATACTTAGACTTTTGGAGGACCGTTAAGCGAATTTTACGGTCTTTCCAAAAGACAATAAATGCGTAGTTGCTTTAGGCGCGTATTTTAATAATATTACTTTCCTAAATACGGGTGCACATTTATGTTTACCCAAATCCAAATCTCAACGAAGTCGAAATGTGTCAAAAGCCACAGGTGCATTGGTGCGACGTTGTTCGAGATACATTTTCACGACGTTACAATTCTTATTAAAAAAATAATAAAAAATATATAATAAAAGCGGGTTAATAATAAAAGGCACACTGAATAGAACATGTATTGAAATCAAATAAAATCAAATACAACAGTTGAGCGACCGTGCTAGAACCACGGAATCCGGGAATTCTTAACACCTTCTCTCGGGTTAACAGAATTCCTTATCCGGATTTCTGGTTCGTGGACTGTTAACGGAGTCATATTTTCCTCGGTTCGGGATCCAACCAGTGACTTGAGACACCATTAATTTCCCAAGTGACAACTCTGAATTGTAATAATAAATTCCATTCTGATTGTCCTTTAATTGGAAAAACTCTTTTACGCCCTCGCGGGTGTAGTAGCGAAAAAGGAGGTGTGACAGCTCTGACGACTCTGCTGGGGGGTCAAACCCAGAACGTTGGTTCAGGTTTAAAAATTCGAGCTCGAAATAATTGTTGTATTTGGTTATATCTGATTTTCCTACATGTTCATGCTTAATATGCTAAATATTTACCGCTTTGATATTAGTTGAACTGTATATAAACTGTGCCGAAAATCCTTCTCTTCTCACCTCCGGGGATGTGCTTACTGATTGAGACTCCCTATTTTGTTAGTGTCAATACCTTAAAATAAGAAAGAGGCCGGACAAGTTACTAAGCCGGATGGCCTTTTGGTTCCCGATATGTAGCCCCCTCCTCGACTCGAGTTGTCCGCTCGGGTACACAGTCTAGAACACATACCCAGGTTTTGAACCTAGAATAACTTGACTTCATGCCAGATCCCTGGTAGGAACGTTTATTTGCATCACGTGTATATGACTTAGGGGACTCAACACAGGGGTTGGGTCCGTCTAGGATAGGTAACCAGATATGATATGACCACCATGATGCATTTTATGTGTTGCGTTTATTTGTCTCGGGCCTTCATGCTGACTGGTTTTTGAACGTTGAGAATTTTGTGAAATTAAGAAAAAGGGAAAAAGAGATAAATAGCGGTGTAAAAAATTAATTGTTACCCAAATACTGTCAAAATTCTGCCAAAATTGCAAAAAAAATGGAAATGTTTGTTTTACTAAAAGCAAAGGAAAAAAAGAGTCTTTATTTTAGTTTGTTTATTTGTTTGTTGAAAGTGAAAAAAAAGGGAAAAAAGAAGAGAAAAGGAAAAAAGAGTCGTTATTTTATCTTGTTTTCAAAAATAGAAAAGAAAAATAGTTTGTATTGGCATGAAAAATGAAAATGAAAAAGAGTATTGCTTTTGAAAGTAGTTTTGTTATTTGCAAGAAAATAAAAATGAAAAAAAAGTCTTGTTTTCAAAAAATAGCTAGTTTGTTTGCCCGAACTACGCTGGTTTGATTCTCACCGGGTGTGAGATACGTAGGCAACCTTGACGGGTCCAACCACCTTTTTGCAAAAATAGCCAAAAAATGCTAATTTTTACTTTTGTTATAAATAAATTAGGTGATACCGTTTTGCCAAAATAGCCGAATGTCCCCAAAAGGGCACCAGAAGGTTGTTTGTGCAAAAACGGCCACCCTAAGTCATTTCCCAGCGGTTAGGGGGAATAGCATTAAAATCTTCTCCTCGAAGTGCTGAAAGGCCGTATCGGCAAAACTGGGCTTTATTTTTGGAAATTAGAATTGAAAAAATAGTGTCTTTTTCTTTTAGGTCATAAATAATTGATTAAATCACCTTAATAAATGTGCAGGATGAGCACGACTCAAAATGAACCATTTTTTCATAAAGACCCTTTGGAGTTACGTCTGTGGTGGAACGATTTAGGCGGAGAAGGGCAAGATGAAGTCAAGAAACATTTGAAAGGGCTTACCGGTTTGCTAGATATTGTGCCTCGGGGAGATATTATCAGAGCATTGGTTACATGTTAGGACCCAGCACATAACGTATTCCATTTTTTAGACTTTGAGCTTACCCCAACATTAGAGGAAATAGCTAGCTACATTGGAAAAGATGAGGTCCCTTTAAGGCATAAGTACTTGGTTGCCCCGAGAGTTGTAGCCGTGCACAGATTTCTAGACTCTTTGAAGATAGTCAGAATCCATAACACAGATCTGGCAAATGGCTTTTGTACTCTAAACTTCATATATCATCGATATGGCCACATCGGAGGGTTCAATAACCCAGAAAGCAAGATATGTAGCAAAGGAAATCGCCAAAAGTGGGAGGAGCATCGACGTTTTGCTTTTATGATAGTTTTTCTGGGGCTTTTGGTATTTCCAAGGAAGGAAGGGAACATTGACATAAAAATAGTTAGGGTTGTCAGTACATTAATTACTCAAGCCAAAAGTACTCTTGCACCTATGATATTAGACGACATCTTCCGTGCTCTTACAGCCTGCAAAGCCGGAGAAGATTTCTTCGAGGGGTGCAATCTACTGTTACAAATGTGGATGATCGAGCATCTGTGTCATCGTCCTCAGTTCTTGAGCTACGGGTCTCCAGAGAAAACATGCATAGAAGAGTTTCCCACAAGGATTAAGGGGGTCAATTTGCCAGAAGGATTCATGGGTTGGACAACATATTTTCGGTCCCTCACTGCTAGCCAAATAGAGTGGACATTTGGATGGTTGCCAGTTGACGAAGTCGTATATATGCCGACAGCCCGACCACATTTCCTCCTGATGGGTCTTAGAATCATTCAGCCTTACGTCCCGTATCGAGTATTGAGACAGCTTGGGAGATGCCAAATAGTACCCAAGGATGATGATCTTAGTTTGCAAGTGGTCGAGATTGGTCCCGATGGCCAGTTTCATGAAGCGAAAGTCCGCCAAGTCTGGAGCGAATGTCAATATTCGGCGGAAAATACTTGTGTTCGGGATCGAGCTAAAGGAGAGGTATCACCCGATTATCAGGCTTGGTATAGAAGGGATATTGCATTCAGAAGGCCGGCTAAAAGGCCTCACCTCCAGGAATTTGCTGAATCATCACAAAAGCAGTGGGCTTGGTTAGCCAAAGAAAATGAGTACAGGGCAAAAATAAGCGGGTTAGAAAAACAAGTTCAAGACCTCAAGTTTTAAAACAGTGTGCAAGCTGCGGCTGACGAGGGAGAGAAAAAGAAATTGGCTAAAGAAAATGAAGCATTACGAGCCCAAATCCAGAAAATAAAGATAGCGGCTGAAACCCCTATTAGGAGTGCCAAAGATGCAAAACTGATAGACAATTTACGGCAAAAATTAAACGACTAAAGTTTTGACCTCAACAAAGCAGAAAAGGAACTAGCTGGGGTTCGAAGATAGTTGGCTAAAAATGCAGAGGAATGAGCCCGTATGGTTCAGCAGCTAAGAGAAGAACATGATAATGAGGTTCCCAGATTGAGGAAAAAGTTCATTACCGCAGAAAACAAAATGAGCAAACAAGCAAAAGAGTTCAATGTTGAAAGGGAACATTGCTATACAGCTTTAGCACAATTAGAAATGGATCTGCAACCACTCCAGAAGCAAAATTAGCAGACTTTGGAGGCTAGGGCCGAACAGATAGGGCGGTTGCTTCAGGAAAAGGGCATAATCAGAGAAAGAATCCTAGATATTGCTCATTACATCATCTGGAAGTGCCAAATATACGAGAACATGACCCAGACTACCTTCTTCACCTCAGTAATGGTATTTGTGAAACAGATAATGAGTGACCTAGATAAACTCCAAGGGGAACTTGCATATAGGCCTGTGGCGAGATTGAACGATGTCCCACGGGAACCAGGAGCTTTAATGTATTTGTGATTATCATTGGAGTCTGTATTTCATTTTACTAAAGTGTGTCAGTTATTTGAGTCTGTATTGTCATTTCGAGTCAGTCTATATTTTCATTTTTGAAGTAGAATAGTTGTTAAGAAGTTTGTAGCCTTGTTTGTCATTTAGAGTCTGTCTTGGATCCTTGTAATGGACGTGTTTGCTATTAATAAAATTGAAAATTCCAAAAAATTTGAAGTTGCAATTTTTGCAAATAGGCAATTTTCATAGGACCCTATCATATCCATATGAAAAGCAAAATGAAAAGAAAAAAAAAAGCGGAAAGCAAATGAAAGAAAAGAAAAGAAAACAAATCCACAATAAAAGAGCCATGGCAAAGCAAAGAAAAAAGCAAGAATAAAAGAAAAAGTCATAGTTGAGAATAAATAAGCCGGGATGACGCATGCGATCGAGCAAATGCATATTAGAAACCGATAATTGCCTAGGTGCATTCATGCTCCAAATGTGCGGTTATTTGTTTGTTAATGCCCTAACCACTAATAACGTTATTGTTGATGATAGCTGACTGGCATTCTGGCAACTCACCCATATAACACCCGCTCTAAGGACATGTCAAAAATGGTCAGCCAAGAGATAGAAGAAACTGTTGTTGACCCGGCTAGGGAAGAAGAAGTGGTAGATGTCAACGCTATGAAAGAGGAGATGTATAAGTTGAAACAACAGATGGCCGAAATGTACCTGGCCTGGGCAAAAGGAAATCCCCTGCCAACTTATCCTGCTAGTCCTGCCTATATCCCGCCACTCACTTAATCACAAGATCCTCCCACAGTGAATTATTCTCCGGCTTACCTGACCTACTAACAATATTACGCAACCACTTCCCAAACACAACCACCTCTACCACCCAAGCAAATTCCAAGCCCTCCACCACCAGTTGCTCCTGTGATCGTGGCTCCTCTACCCACTGCGTTACACAGATCTTCGAGCGAACCATTGTTCCAAACACAAGAAAACCAATATTATCCACCTGAGCCCACTTTCAAACCTCCTGAACCATACTCTTATACTCCTCTTATTGATATTTTAGCTAAAGAAGAAAAGCCTCCTAAAAACCCTGAGCAGGAGGAGATGATACATAAGGTGAAAATCTTGGAACAATCATTTCGAAATATGCAAGGTCTAGGAGGACATGTGAGTGTCGCTTATAAATACTTATGCTTGTCGACGTCCAACCGCCTGCGGGTTTCAAGTTGCCAAATTTTGATCTGTATGATGGACATGGCGACCCCGTAGCCCATCTGAGGGGGTTTTGTAGCAAGATGAGCTGTGCTGGAGGAAGAGATGAATTGTTAATGGTGTACTTTAGCCAAAGTCTCAGTGGAGCGGCTTTAGAGTGGTGCACAAGGCAAGATCATTCCCGATGGTACATGGGACGACTTAGCCCAAGCATTTGCAATCCACTTTCAATATAACCTTGAGGTTGTCCCCGATCGTCTCTCATTGACCAAGATTGAGAAGAAACCTAGAGAAAGCTTTAGAGAGTATGGATTTCGGTGGAGGGAGCAGGCCGCAAGGGTCGATCCTCCGATGAAAGAGGGTGAAATGGTGGATTATTTTCTGCTGGCTTTGGAGCCTACTTATTACGGTCATCTGGTGTCAGCAGTTGGAAAAACATTTAATGAAGTACTAAAAATGGGAAGCATGGTGGAATAAGGTTTAAAGTCCAACAAAATTATGAGTTATTCTGCAATAAAAGCAACTACCCAGGCCATCCAGACTGGCACTGGAGGGGTATTGGGGAAGAAGAAAAAGGAAGAAGTTACAGTAGTGGAGTCGAGAGCATAGTCCAGGGGTCCTTCACCATATTATCACGAACCTCGCCCACATCCCCAAACCTACCCGCACACCCTATATGGCCCACCACAACACTACTACCCACCTCCCGTTCCTCACTTCTCAGTTCACCACGCCCAAACTTATCCCTAACCTCAGGTACCCTGGCGTACACCGACCCCACCAAACACCTACCATACCCAAAACACGTACCTACCTTCGAGAACCTACAAAAATCCCAGTGGAGCCGGTTTCTGACCCAACCTTGCTGCCAAGATTGATAGATTACAAAAGAAGAAGACTTTCACTCCGTTAGGAGAATCTTATACCAGTTTGTTTCACAGATTAAGGCATCTGGGCATGCTGAACCTAATTGAACCAAAAATACCAAATCCTCACCCAAGGAACCTGGACCATTTAGTAAATTGTGAGTATTGCTCAGGAGCGCCAGGGCATGATACGGAGAAATGCTGGCATCTAAAAACTGCCATTCAGGAACTTATTGATACACGGAGAATTGAAGTGCAGGCTCCGGAGATTCCCAATATCACTCAGAATCCATTACCAACTCATCATGAGACTCACATGATTCAGTTAGTGCAGAAGGGAGAATACAAGAAGCCGTCGCAAACTGTGATGATGATTAAGGCAAGTGAGAATAAAGAAAATAAGAAATTGATTGGTATGAAGGCATTAGTCACAGTGGAATAGACAGTTAGTGAACTAGTGATGATAGTGAAACTAGAACCTGTTAAAGTGACAATACCAGGAGCAGTTGTTAAGCCTGTGTTGGTTGTAAAGGGCACCTGCACAAAACCGATTATCATTAAACCGGTGACTCAGTTGCCAGTGGTTAGTGAAAAAGCTGTCCCGTGGAATTATGACAGGGTGACTGTGATGTACAGAGGAAAAGAAGTTAAAGAAGAAGTGCGAAACTCATGGGTTGACTAGATCAAGGAGATGCTTTGCCCCAGAAGAATTGAGAAAGGTTAAAATAGCTAAAGACAATCCGGCACCGGTAAAGAGAGCTGTTACTAAAGAAGAAGCTAAAGAATTTTTGAAAAAGATGCACAAGACTATTCAATCGTGGAACAATTGAGGATAACCCCGACGCAGATCTCATTACTGTCTTTATTGATCCATTCAGATGAACACCGCCGGGCATTGATGAAGATTTTGAGTGAAGCTCATGTGTGTCACACCTCCTTTTCCGCTTTTATATCGGCCTATACTACACCTCGGGAAGAGATATAGTAATAAAGGAGTTTTTCCATTTTAAGGACAATCGAAACGTGATTTTTTTTTAATTTCAGAGTCGCCATTTGGGAGATTTATGGTGTCCCAAGTCACCAATTTTAATCCCGAATCGAGGAAAGGTTTGACTCTGTTTAACAGCCGTGAACCAGAAATCCGGGTAAGGAATTCTGTTAATCCGGGAGAAGGTGTTAGGCACTCCCGAGTTCCATGGTTCTAGCACGGTCGCCCAACTGTCGTATTTGGCTAAAGTATTTGATTTTAATACATGTTATCCTATTTGTGCAATTTTAGAATTAATTACCGCTTTTTGTTAAATTATTTTTTTATTGTTTTTTTTTTTAAAAAGTGAACGTTGTTTAAGAATATGTTTTTGGATCACGTCACATGAAATGCACTCGGATCATCGACACATTCTTATTCAACATTTTTGGATTTGGATTTGGGTCGCATGAAATGCACACCCGTATTTAGGAATGTAATTTTATTAAGATCGCATCTAAAGAGACTAACGTGTTGTTATCTTTTGGGAAGGCCGTGAAATTTGCTAAACGGCCCGTCCCGAATTTCTAAGTACTTTTATATTAAGTAATTAATGAGGGCCCTAAATTGTATATTTGATTTGGCGAGGCTCGTCTCATTTTTATTATTAGAAGGCCAACTTAAAGCAAATTAAAATTTTCTATTTATTATTTGTCTCTAGAGAATCCTAATTAATCAACGTTAATAGTTTCTATTGTTTAAAGTGAATAAAGAATTTGGGCTTTGGTTCAAGTCCACACTCGAACAAAGGGGGTGAGAATCTTAATTCGAATATGCTACTTTACTTAAAGCCCGAATAAGCCTCAATACCAATTCCTTGAAAGGAGACTAATTAAGATCAAACGTGGGCAATTGACAGGCCCAGACAATTGTGGCATCCAAAGTAGTATCGGACCCAAACAATGATAATGAAATGTAATACTTCAATTTAGATTGGACAAATATTCACCAAAAGCTCTTAAGGTTACTCAAAATACCAATAATGAGACGTTGACCAATTAAGCTCTAATCTGATACCAGATTATCTTACTAAATTCATTACGTGACAAATGAATTGCAAACAACGACTTCAATACACTGAAGGGACTAATTACCTTTGAATCATATTTTTTGCATTACTAAATCAATGTTAAGCAGCAGGTCCAATTCGGTGTTCTTCCTAGCAAACAAATTGTCAATTTCAAAAATCTTATTGTTATTTGAACATTACACAAAATAAACTGGATTACGGCATACTTAGATCGCTAGCTTAGCAATCGAATCCCAGTTATCAACGATTAAAGGAATCAAGGTTTCACATCAAATAAACATTCTGTTCTAACTAACTCCTAATTACAAAATTATATTACAGTATATGAAACTAGATTGCTGCAGCACACTAATTGTTACTCTAATATCTCCATTATTTCATTATGAATTAACAGTCTATTCATACAAGACCTCGAACAATCAAACTATTTTTATACATTGAAACAAGCAAAAAAAAACGAAATAACTCATGATTCAATTACAAATTGCAGCATTTCATCATATTACTCCATTCCAATTACATCAATCCTTCGACAATTCAGAGAAGAATCAAGAGAATTACCTGAATTACAATAGAACGAGGAGAAGTCAGCCACAAAGAGCAGCAGAGATCAAAACAGCTCAGAATCAGTTCAACAATCCAGGAGTATTTGATAACAACATTCAAAACTAAGATTCAACCATAAACTGTTTGAAAGCACCCAAATAAATCCGAAATTGAACTTTTTTAAAAAAAACTTCTGAAACTCCAAAGGATCAAATCTCAACCAAACACCAACTTAATTAACCCAACACTATGAGAAATGTCCTCAAAACTATCCCAGGTATTTCGGAAATCCAAAAGCCCAATAAACTAGCCAAATCAAGGTAACTGAATCTCTAAAATTACTTAAACTTGTTTCAAACCATCTCTGATCCACATACATCAAATTTTGAACTTCGAAGATTGAAATTAAGCTGAAAACTCAATAGAACAGTATTTATTTTTTTGCTTTGTACTGATTTTTCTGTTGTTTTTTTGGGTTTTGGAGGATTTAAAATTCAAATTGAGATCTGAATTTGGAATAGGAACTTTGGGAGGAAATTTTGGAGGTTCAAAACTTATAAGGTTCAAAAGTCCCCTTATTCAAGTTATTTAGGTGCCTTTTATAGGCATCAATAGAAGGTTTTAGGCTTTTATTTTCCCCCCTTTTTTTTCAAATTTTCAGACTTTCTCTAACAATCCCTTAATTCTTACCTTTCTCTTCAAGTTACTGCCCTTATTTTACAGAAATTATACTTGCACCCCTTTTAGAACATTCTAGATGATTCTATTATTATCTACCCCATTCTCATGCCCTTGCCAATGTCCAAATTACCCCTATTTCATAAGGTTTATTATCTTTATGCCATTTTCCCTACCCAGAATGCCCTTACTTCTTATGGTTTATTACTAAGGGCCCTTTTTCATACCCAAAACTGCCCATGTCCAAATTACCCTTACTTCTCTATATTTATTACAGTTAAACCATTTTTTCTTTCCCAATCTACCCCTGTTACTAAGCTGAAACTATTATAAAATTGCTCTGAAATTCCTGCAATGCCCTCACTCCCTTAATTTTATTACCACCTACTGCCTTTTAACAACCTGAAATACAAACTGATTTATATCAACCTAATATGCTAATTAACCAACTGATTATCCGAAATGAACTAATTCTAATTACTCAACAATTATACTGAAGAACCCTAAGTTTCAGATTTAACGAACAAACTGCATTTAATCAACTATAACCAATCAGACCCTAGGCAAACTGACTTATATCAAAAGAAAAAACCTAATTACTTATCAAACAATCAGAAATTGAGAACTAGGTCTAACAGTAAGCTTATTTGAACAGAAATCAAAAACCTAAGACTATATCATTTTCACAAAAGAAAAATGTAATCGACATAAAAGTAAAAAGGAAGTGGGAACTTAGCTTTTCTGCTTTCTTATTTTTTTCTAGACTTTTCTTTCTTTCTTTCTTTTCTTCCTTCGTCTGTCTTGAACTCCCAGGACTTTAAAAACCTTGGATAATCATTCTTAGACTCTTGGACTTCTGGCCGATCTTCGAGTCTTGTTTTGAACTTTTCAGTGATTCCCTCGGTTAAAGACCCTTAGAATAGGGGCTAGGGTGTTTAAGGGATGCTATGAGATGGTTTTGGAGTAGTGGTGTTCGCCGGCATGGGATTCTGGTGACATTCAAATTAATATTCGAAGAGATTTGGACCTATTCGAAGGAAAAGACTTATAGGAATGGAAAGAAGAAGCCTAGGGGATTCTAGGGTGTTAAGGGTGGAGGCAGAATCAAACCTTGTGTTCGCCGGAGTAGGATTCCGGCGACACTTGAATGAATATTCGAGGGGTTATGGTTAGTTTCGAAGAAAACTAGTTACGGGGGGTGAAAGAGGAGGTCTAGGTTACATTTCCCGCCGGTGAAATTTCCGGCGAGTCTGAGAGA
>MU777221.1:83063-96415 GCA_026770625.1 Nicotiana glauca | reverse complement strand
ATCGATGATAGAGAAAATGCAAAGTACAACATCCATCCTCCAGACACGGGTCTTGGACATCCCGACTGATACTTAACAAATCTAAAAACCTGTGGAGTGTGACCGGTTTTGGTGACAAGAGATATCTATTTCGCATTTTTCCATTAAGACCGGCATATCCTGCTATTTCTTCCACTGTTGGTGTGAGCTCACAATCAATAAATCTGAAGACATTTCGAGTCGGATCCCAAAACAGTATCAATGCTTCGACAATATCCTTTCTTAATTTTATGTTCATAAGTCCCACAAGGCGACCCAGAATATTTACCACTGATTTTCTGCTTCCCTCTCCGAGGTCATCCCACCACATATGGAGTTTAAGGGGTATCTTGCTCAGGACTGAGAAGGTTTCGATGTCATTCGAATTCATCCTGCACATTTATTTGAAGGAATTTAATGATTAAAGGAAAAATGGCTATTTTTGCAAAAATTTTCATTTAAGAAGCTACATACTCAATGATTAAAATTACATTAGAATTTCTCATCCTGGGGCCTATAGGGCATCACTCAGCATCACCACAGGCCAACGCAAGACTGAGAAAGTTTTAATGCCAATTGTGGCTATTTTAGCAAAAACCGGCCATGTAATGTCTTATTTGACAAAGTGGCTATTTTTTAAAAGTTGTTAAATGACCAAACTTGATTTTTGCGGATACGGCCTTTCAGCACTTCCGAAAGGGAGATTTTAAGGCTGTGCCCGCAAATTATTTAAAGTTGACTCAGAGTGGCTGTTCTTGCAAAAATAGCTTTCCGGCGTCCTTTTGAAGGACATTCGGCTTATTTTAAACAAGAATAGCGTCACCTAACTCAAAATTTTGATATTTTTCGGCTATTTTTGCAAAAGGTGTGGTTGGACCCGTCAAGGATTGCCTACGTATCTCACACGTGGTGAGAATCAAACCAGCGTAGTTCGGGCCGATTGGCAAAAGTCTAAACTATTTTTGAACAACAATTCTCTTTCTATTTTTTTTCAAATATTTTCTTTTTTTTCATTTTTTTTCAAAAATCCGGTAGCATTTCGGTACTAATTGGGCATTGGGTTTTTCACAATAAATGGTTATCCTCCCTTAGTCCTAACACTGATATTTTTATATTTTTTCACTTATTATATATAAATCGGTCAACATGCGTAACCGAGCAAAATAAATGCAAATAACACGTAGTATGCATCAGTATGGTCATTTTAATTCAGGTCACCGGTCCTAGACGGACCCAACCCCTGTGTTGAGTCCCCTAAGGCAAAATGCACGTGATGCAAATAAGCGTCCTACTAGAGATCCGGCATGAGTTTATTGTTCTTCTAGGTTTAAACCTAGGTTTATTGGTCTAGACCTGGCTTACCCGAGCAGACAACTCGGGCCGAGGGGGAGGCAGCGTACCGGGGATACAGAAGCTCGCCCGGCTTTGCAACTTATGAAAACCTCGTTCTAAAATGGAAAAAAGACTCTAACAGAAAAGAAACTACACGAAGTGCACCCTTCTCCATGATATAGAAGACTCAGAAAGAGAGAGGGGTCCACAACAATTTATATACAATTCAACAAATATTAAAACGGTAAAACATTTAGCATGTAAGGCATGGAACATGTATCAAAACCAAATAAAGCCAAATACAACAATTTAACTGAGCTCGAATTCTTGAACCCTGAACCAGAGGTTCTGGGTTCTTTTTCCCTAGCAGAGTCGCCAGAGTTGTCACACCTCCTTTTTCCGATTTAGCTTTTAGGCTTTTACTATAACGCGGGGAAGGGTGTAATAAAGAAAGGACTTTTTCCACTTAAAGGACAATCGAAACGAAATTCGTTTTTATTTAAAATTCAGAGTCGCCGCTTGGGAGATTTATGGTGTCCCAAGTCACCGGTTTGAATCCCGAATCGAGGAAAAGGTTTGACTCTGTTTAACAGTCGCGAACCAGAAATCCGGGTAAGGAATTTTGTTAACCCGGGAGAAGGTGTTAGGCACTCCCGAGTTCCGTGGTTCTAGCACGGTCTCTCAATTGTTATATTTGGCTAAATTTTTATTTTTATACATGTTATCCTATTTGTGCAATTTTAGAATTAATTACCTCTTTTTGTCAATTATTATTTTTTATTTAAGAAAATGAACGTCATTTAAGAATGTGTTTTCGGATCACGTCACATGAAATGCACCCGGATCCTAGACACAAGCTTATTCAACGTTTTCGGATTTGGATTTTTGGGTTGCATGAAATGCACACCCATATTAGGAAGGCAAAATTATTAAAAATCACGCCTAAAGTGACTATCGTGTTGTTATCTTTTGGGAAGGCCGTGAAATTCGCTAAACGTCCCGTCCCTAATCTCTGAGTATTTTTTAATTAAGTAATTAATAAGGGCCCCACAATTGTATATTCTGATTTGGCGAGGCTCGTCTCATTTTATTATTAAAGGACAAATTAACAATCTAAAATTCTCTATTTATTTGTCTCTAATGGTCAATTAATTCACGAATATAAATTCGAATCTCGAATTCAAGTCTGAGTTCAAACAAAAGGGTGAAACCTTTTAACTTGAACCCGCTACTTAATTCAAAATCCGATTTCATATTTATGGATTAATTTTTCATATTCCTAATTATTTATTTTTAATATTATTGTACTTAGGATTTTTGATTCTCACTTAATATTTCAATAACAAGCCTTTAGCTTGGCCCAAGTACTGGACGGGCAGGGCAGAATTCTTTAACAACAGAGGCAAAGTGGGCCTTAGGCTTCATTTATATATCGATCTGACTCATAAGACCATAATTGCCCACATGCTTATTGGGCCTGATATCAATTCAATTAGGTTAGCCTGATCTCCAATTATACTAAGTGTTCCAAATTATGGGCCAAGGATGAAAATATTTATCCAAATCTAATATGCATTATCCGACTAAATTCTATCACATTTGCCCAACTGATTTATTTAATAATACCGGCTATTAGTTAACTATTTGATAATTCTGATTATTAAGCTAATCTATTTTTTTTTAAAAAAAAACTTATTACAAGGTAATTAAAATATATTACTTATCAAATCTAACTAAAACTAAATCATTATAAAGCTATACTAAAAATTATGACTGAGACTAAGCATAATTTGACATCCAGTAGTTTTGGATCAGACGACATGAATTGCTACAGGCAACTTCAAAGCATTAAATCATTTTTGAACCTGTGTTTTTTTTACAACTAATAATGGTCACTCACAATATCTATTATCTATAACCTCAGAATACACATTGAAGTCAGAAATCTAAACACGATCATAATAAGTATCAATAATACAGTGCAGTTTACATGTTTAAATCTAGCTAAATCAGTATAGTTCAATTACATGCGTTTTTATGTAAATGAAATGATTATGATCCAAACTTAACTAAGTAGAACTAAAACTGAACATGATGAACTACTACAACATTTCATTTATCAAATGAAAAGAGATCCTTGATTTAGACATCAATTTCAGCTCAATAGCTCAAAGGTTTATAGATATATACCTGGAAAAATAAAAGAAAGAGTAGTGAGAAATCAGAATCAGTTTCCACAGCAACAACAACAAGACAGTTAAATCCAATCACAGCCTCAAAATGCCCAGGATTAAACCACAGCACTAAATTTAAACCAGAAAACAAGCTTGGCCAGTCCAATCGCACTTTCACAGAATTCCAGATACTAGAATAGGAGAAGATCAATGCACAACTTTCAAATTTTAACTAAATGATCAATGAAACAGTGATATTTTGGGATTTTCTACTAATTTCTAATATTTTTGAGTTTTGGAAGATATGAATTTTCGAATTTGGATCTAAGAGGGCAGAGATTGTTTGGAGGAAATTTTTTTCAGATTCTCCAAACTTTATTTTTAAAACAAGGCACATTAGTGCCTATTTATAGATGTAATTTTGGAGGGAAATTCAACTATTCATTTTTACAAATCAGTTCTTATTTTATTTCATTTCTACCCTCTATTTTTAACTTGTAATACAAGTAACTATACTCATTTGTTGAAAACTATACTAATGCCCCTATCTAGAAGATTCTATCCTATTGTGATTCCTATATTGCCCTCACTTCATTTTAAAATTTGCTAAACTACCCATTTTTATGCCCTTATTACCCCTGAAATTAGGTTGGAATTACTATCAAACTATTTTGATATTCCAAAAATGGCCCCACTTTATTCTTGTAATTACTGTTTTTCCCTATCCCTTAATTGCCGGATTCCATTACTCAGCTATATCCAATTTTATCTAATTATCGGAATTAGCACTAATATCAGAGATGAACAATTAATCACAATTAATAAACCAAAAATTTAATTAACTATTAATTACTCTTAAATTGATATCTAACAATTGACTAACTAAAAGTAATAAGAATTTATCCTAATTATTACTCAAAATTAAAAAACCTAACAGTATCAGATTTTGAATTTAAACCTAAAAATACTATTTTAAAACAGAAATTAAGAAACAACTCTAATTAAACTAATAACAAACATTAACAGAAATCAATACAATAAAACACAAAAACAAATAGACACATGCAAAAATAAACAAAGATTGAACAGAAAATAAAAGAAAAAGATTAAAGAAAACTTATCTATGATATTTTCTTCTAATCGGCTTGTTTCGATCACTTTTGAGCAGTAATTGCTCGAACCCTTTTGGATTCATGATCCGTAACATACCTAATTGTGTGTTTTCTAAAAGAAAATATCTATTTGGTGTGTTATGATCATGAATCCCCAAAGATTAGACTAGGGATTCTTGACCGGAAAATCTTGAATTTAATATTTGAGGTATTCTGAGGATATTTGAGGACTATGGCTTGCATATTTGGGATGAGAAGGTGAAGGTGAATCTACGGTGTAAATTTGGGGTTATTTAGGGTAAGTATCATTCGCCGGCGGTAGGGTTCCGGCAAGACAAATTATAATATTCGAGGCGATGGGTTCAGATTTGAAGGAAACTAAGTAGAGGGGTGAGTAGAGGATGGGAAGGGGATTCTGTGGTGTAATTTTGGTAAGGTTTGGCTTTGGTGGCATTTCCCGCCAGCGAGGGTTCCGACGAGGTTCAGCGGAGGAACAGGGGCGGCTAGGGTTTGGTATAGTGAAGGGGATGGAAGAGACGGGGGGAACATTTGGTCTTAGGTAACTTTAAGGACATATTAATTAATATGGGAGAAGGGACTAGAGCCGTTGGATCAGATGATTTTGAAGGGCTCAGATTTAAATGACACTTAAACGGTGTCGTCTGTTTCATGAGAGATCAAGCTGTGACCGTTGGATCAAAGGTGATCAATGGCTGGAATTTAACGACGTCGTTTTGATTAATAGGGCTGACCGGGTTTGAGTGACATTGGGCCTGGGCGGGTGTATGACTTTTGGGCTTGAATTTGTAACAGCCCAATTCTTTATTTTCCCTTTGTTTTGCTTTGTTTTCATTTTGTATTTTTTGTATTTTATTTTATACATTTTTTACTTTGTATTGTATTTTTTCTGAATTTGTAAAAATTAAAACAAAACCCTAATTAAACTATTTAATCCTCATTAAACTATTTAAATGTTAAAAATCAAGTGTTAATTAAACATGCCGAAGGAACATTTTGTGATTTTCTTTAAATAAATTAATACCTACTTAATACTAAAATGTAAAATTAAAATCCTAATGCAAATGCATATTTTTTGTATTATTATTTTTTAAATATGAATTATTATGCAACCAATTAATACAAAAATGTAATAATTATCACAAAATACACAAAAATTTTAAAACAAATAAAGAAGAATCATTTTGTTTGGATTTTTGGGAATAATTTGCTTATGGCAAAAATCACATCCTCACAATTAGCTTGATATCCAATGTTTGTTGTAAGTTCAAGCTGAAAAAACGTCTTAAATAACCTTGTGTTGCAATAGATGATATTAATAATTTCACATTTTGCAAGTAAAATAGTATGTTGAGTTAATGCAAATATGATTAGTCCACTTGTGTAGTATTGTCATTATTTTCAATTGTCTTTCACTTAATAGTGTCTAAGAATTCACCAGCAGTAAGCGAATGAAGTAATCTGAATTTTAACTGCATTGATCAATATTCATTAATGTTAATAGGCAGAAATTTGATTTTAAGTTCAGTGAAATTTTTAAAGCTAAATGGGCTGGAATTTGATTGAAACAGGTAGGGCTAAACAACCCTTCTCAATAGTAGAGTCTCAGGACTTAACAGACGACCCAGGTCTTATTTCAATCATGTATGTGTTTGAACCTGGGCCTGGATCTATAATTGGCCTGTCCTTTATTTAATAGGCCTGAATTGGTTAAAAGTGTAATGGTTTCCAAACAATGTTAATTAATTAGGAAAATAGGGAATTAAATCATGAATATAAAATTGGATTTTGAATTAGGTAGCGGGGTCAAGCTAGAAGGTTCTTCCCTTTTGTTTGAATTTGAACTTGAATTCGAGGCTCGAATTTGTATTTGAGAATTAATTGGCCTTTTAGAGACAAATAATAAATAGAGAATTTTAGTTTGCTTTAGGGTGGCCTTCTAAAAATAAAATGAGATGAGCCTCTCCAAACCAAATACAAATTTCGGGGCCCTCATTAATTTTTTAATTAAAAAATACTTAGAGATTCGGGACAAGCCGTTTAGCGAATTTCACGGCCGTCCCAAAAGATAACAACACGTTAGTCTCTTTAGGCGCGTATTTTAATAATATTACCTTCCTAAATATGGGTGCACATTTATATGACCCAAATCAAAATCTCAACGAAGTTGAAATGTGTCGACAATCACGGGTGCACTGGTGCGACGTGGTTCGGGACACATTTTTCACGACGTTGCAATTCTTCTAAAAATAAAAATAAAAGCGGGTTATTAATAATTTCACAATAAGTTTAACATGTATAAAAATCAAAATTTCGCCAAATATAGCAGTTGAGCGACCGTGCTAGAACCACGGAACTCGGGAGTGCCTAACCCCTTCTCCCGGGTTAACAAAATTCCTTACTCAGATTTCTGGTTCGCGACTGTTAAACATAGTCAAACCTTTTCCTCGATTCGGGATTCAAACCGATGACTTGGGACACCATAAATCTCCCAAGTGGCGACTCTGAATTCCTCAATAAACGAATCCCATTTCGATTGTCCTTTAATTGGAAAAACTCCTTTTATTATACCCTTCACGGGGTGTAGTATTCGGAAAAAAGGAGGTGTGACAGCTCTGGCGACTCTGCTGGGGACAAGAACCCAGAACATTTGGTTCAGGGTTCAAAATTCGAGCTTAGATAAATTATTGTATTTGGTTATATCTAATTTTCCTACATGTTTCCTGCTTAATGTGCTAAATGTTTACTGCTTTAATATTATCTGAACTGTATATAAACTTTGCCGAAACCCTTCTCTTCTCACCTCCGGGGATGTACTCACTGGTTGAGACTCCCTATTCTGTTAGTGTCATACCTTGAAATAATAAAGAGGCCGGACAAGTTACTAAGCCGGACGATCCCGCGGGTCCCCGGTACGTAGCCCTCTCCTCAACTCGAGTTGTCCGCTCGGCTACACAGTCTAGAACAAATACCCAGGTTTTGAACTTAGAATAACCTGACTTCATGCCGGATCCCTAGTAGGAGCGCTTATTTGCATCACATGCATATGACTTAAGGGACTCAAAACAGGGGTTGGGTCCGTCTAGGACAGGTAACCTGGAAATGAAACGAACACCATGATGCATTTTACGTATTGCATTTATTTGTCTCGGGCCCGCATGCTGACCGGCTTTTGAACATCGAAAATTTTGTGAAATTTAGAAAAAAGAAAAAAAAGAGAAAAAAGAGAGAAATAGCAGTGTAAAGAACTGATTGTTTAGTTTTAGAAAAACCGATGCCCAAATGCTGTCGAAACTCTGCCAAAATTTCAAAAAAAAAATGAAAAAAATGGAAATGTTTTGTTTTTAATAGTTTGTTTTACTAAAAGCAAAGGAAAAATATAAAAAAGAGTCTTTTGGAAGTTGTTCACAAAAAAAAAGAAGGAAAAAGAGTCTTTATTTTAGAAAAGGAAAATGGTTTGTCTTGCCATGAAAAATGAAAATGAAAAAGAGTATTGCTTTTGAAAGAAGTTTTATTATTTGCTTTTGAAATGCCAAAAATAAAAATAAAAAGAGTCTTGTTTTAAAATAGTTCGTTAATTTGCCCGAACTACGTAGGTTTGATTCTCACCGAATGTGAGATACGTAGGCAACCCTCATCGGGTCCAACCTCCCTTTTGCAAAAATAGCCAAAAATGTCAAAATTTTAATTTTTTGTCGTAAATAAGTCGGGTGATGCCATTCTTGTTAAAATAAGCCGAATGTCCCCAAAAGGGTGACGGGAGGCTGTTTTTACAAGAACAGCCACCCTGAGTCATTTCAAAACGGTTTGCGGGCACAGCCTTAAAATCTCCCTTTCGCAAGTGCTGAAAGGCTGTATTTGCAAAACTGAGTCTTTGTTTTCTTAAATAAA
This sequence comes from Nicotiana glauca, assembly GCA_026770625.1. NCBI lineage: Eukaryota > Viridiplantae > Streptophyta > Magnoliopsida > Solanales > Solanaceae > Nicotiana > Nicotiana glauca. The sequence continues at coordinate 87,870 of MU777221.1, read as the reverse complement.
ATTTTTGAAAAATAGCCACGTTGCTTTTAAGTCAAAATAAGCCATTATATGGCTAATTTTCTTTAAATAGCCTACAGTTGACATGGAAACCTTCTCAGTCTTGCGCAGGTGCATGGCCATGCCGAGTGATGCCCCATGGACCCTAGGATGTGAAGCTTTGATGTACACTTGATCTAGTTTTTAATCATCGAGTTTGTAAAAGAAAAAAAAGAAAAGGACTAGTCTAGTATAACTTGTAATTGGCGTATATTAATGAAGATCCCAAAAATTATCTCTTTATTTTTGCATTTATTTGCAAGAACTACGCTTGGTATGATTCATGCGGGGTCATGATATGTAGGCAATCTCCATAGAATTCGACCATAACCAAAAAGAAAGAAAAAAGAAAAAACGATGAGAGGAAAAACCACAAAAAGGCAATAGCGGAAAAAAAAAAAGAAAAGAAAAATCAAGAAAGGAAGAAAATAGGGAAAAAAAAAGAAAAAAAAGAAAAAGAAGAAAAAAAACAAAGAAAGAGAAAGTTTACAATTGGAAATAAGGGAAAAGCCGGGATGACGCATGCAACCGATCAAAAGCCGTTACCAATATGTTAAATGCCATAACGCTAACGTGATGATTTCATTTTGTCATGTCATTCCAGAAAGGTGGTTGGTTTGTGGTTTTAAAGTGGTAACTCCTCCTTACAACACAAGGACAAAAGACAGTCGGTACCGTGGCAACCCATTCCTACAACACCCGGTCAAAAAACAAACTGAACATGACAGGCCAAGAATCAGATACCAGTATCGTGGACCCGTCAAAAGAGGTAGAAGTGGTAGATGTTAAAGCAATGAGGGAGGAGATATATAAGTTGAGACAGCAGATGGCTGAGATGCATCAGGCCTGGGTTAAGGGTCAGCCAGCGCCAGTTTACCCCCCCAATCCAGCATATATCCCACCTTTGGCTCAGTCTCAGGATCTCCCTACTGTGAATTCATCTCCATCTTTCCCTGTCTACCAACAAAGTTATGGCACCACCTCCTATCCTCCCCAAGCTCCACCACCCAAACAAAACCCTCCTCCACCAATAACCCTTGTTTTTGTGGCACCTCCACCTGCCACACTGCAAAGATCTTCCAGTGAGCCCCTGTTTCAAGCTCACGAAAGTCAGTATTATCCTCCTAAGCCTACCTTTAAAGCTCTTGAGCCATATTCCTACACTCCTCACCTTGAGCTCCCGGTGGAAACTGACAAGCCGCTTAAGGATCCGGAACCGGAAGAGATGTTTCGAAAAGCAAAAAGCCTGGAGAAATCCTTCAGGAACATGAAAGGGTTAGGTGGCCAAATCAGTGTGGCCTATAAAGATTTGTGTCTATTCCCGCATGTTCAGTTACCCACAGGGTTCAAGTTACCAAAGTTTGATTTGTATGATGGACTTGGTGACCCTGTAGCCCATCTGAGGGGATTTTGCAGTAAAATAAGAGGCGCTGGGGGAACGGATGAGTTATTGGCGGCGTACTTCAGTCAAAGTCTAAGTGGCGCAGCCTTGGAATGGTACACACAGCAGGATCATGCCCGATGGTACACTTGGGATGATTTGGCCCAAGCGTTTGCATGCCATTTTCAGTATAATCTCGAAATCGTCTCGGACCGTCTGTTTCTAACCAAAATTGAGAAGAAGCCCGGGGAAAGCTCTAGGGAGTACGGTTTCCGGTGGAGAGAGAAGGCGGCAAGAGTCGATCCTCCAATGAAAGAGAGCGAGATGGTCGATTGCTTCTTAGAGGCTTTGGAGCCTACCTACTATGGTCACCTGGTGTCAGGAATGGGAAAATCTTTTAATGAGGTAGTGAAAATGGGAAGTGTGGTTGAAGAGGGGCTCAAATATGATAAAATCATGAGCTATTCGGCAATCAAGGCGACTACCCAGGCTATCCAGAGCGGCACTGGAGGGGTACTGGGAAAGAAAAAGAAAGAAGATGTGGTGTTAGTTGACTCGAGAACTTGGTCCAGGGGCGCATCACCATATTACCATCAACCTCGACCCCGTCCCCAAATCTACTCCCACACGCCACAGCACTATTACACACCCCGTGGTCCCCACTTCTCTGTCCACCATGCCAACACATATCCCCAACATCCTGCCCACACGCAATGGCGCGCACCACCCCACAAAGTGACTACCCAACTCAAAACACTTACCCACCTCCAAGAGCTTACAAGACTCCCCCTGGAGCAGGTTTGCGAGCCAGCCAAAATTTCAAGCAAGAGAGGGCACAGAAGTAGGAAACTTTTACCCCCATCGGAGAGTCATATGCAGACTTGTTTGAGAAACTAAAGCATTATAACCTAATTGCACCGATTCCTCCTAATAATGTGGACAAGCGTGAAAGAAGCTTTGACCCTTCTAAAAGGTGTGAATACCATTCCAATGCCCAGGGGCACGATGTCGAAAGTTTCCAGGATTTGAAAAGAGAGATAGAAAGAATGATTCAGGAAGGAATAATTGCGGTACAGGATAGTGCCACCCAGAACATCACAGAATCCTTTACCTGCACATGATGGTGCATATTTTGTGGGGAGGATCCATGGCGACAGGGAGTATGAGAATCCTCCTGGAAACGCGTTGAATGAAGTCAATGATATTGAAATTGGTGAAGGTCCCAGTAATTTTGATGGGCAATCCAGTGGCTAAGGTGTCGAGTTTTGTGGTTGGAAAAACACTCCATCTCCTGGTTAGCTAGAGTTTTGGTGGTTTATTTTGTTGTCATTTCTATTGTCTGGGTTATTTTCAAGGTTGTAATCCGGACATTGTCTTGTGACTCAACCCTTCTATCTCTTCACTTTGCTTTGTTTAGTCATAATAGCTTGTTTAGTGCCGTCTAGGTTTGTTCAAGGGTTCTAACTTTAGTCTAGTTTGCTTGTTTTGTTGTTTAAACCCTTTCACCGTCAGTCTAATGCAATTCTCTATTTCCTGCCATTTCTAGTCATTTTATTTAGTTCCCTTCTCCTGTTACAATTCTTTTCATGCTGGTTCTAGTGACATGACATGCACGCATAATTCTCAGCCTGGTTTTTAAATGTCAGCAATGGAACAATATTGAAGATGTAAGAATATTCGAGAGAAATAAGTAAAGGCATTTTGAGATCACTTCGAGCCCAAATCAAGTGAAACTGAGAGCAGATAGAACATAAAGAAATACTGTTGAAATGCATCATACCGCATCGGTTTGAAGCCAAAAGAAAGTTTGCACCAAGTCTACAGGGACCGTTCGTGATACCATATTTTTTGTCCAATTGGGCTAGATAATTGACAAATGTAGAAGGAAAATATGTGAATATGGTTACTAATTCTAGTGCAATCAAAGGATGTTACGTATGTTTTCCTCAGCTTGTTTAATTGTGTAGTTTTTACTTGGCATGTTTTGGAGATTGGAATGACGAAGGTATTTTGTTCTGCTATCCAAATACTTTATCCTTTGGTACCCCTTTTGAGCCTCAGTTATTTTCTTTCATACCCTTCTTTCGGAATCAATAATAAAACTCGTAAGCCCGAGCGGGAAAAGTAAGTGGAGAAATAAGAGAAAAATAGTGAAAACGAAAAGAAAAAAAGAGAAATGAAAAGAAAAGAAAAGAGAAAAGAAAAGAAAAAGGAAAGGAAAAAGAAGAGAAAGAAAAATAGGAGAAAAGAAAAAGCAAAGAAAAGAAAAGAGAAGGAAAAGAAAAGAATGAAAAGAAAGTGGAAGAAAGGACAGAGTGCAACAACAAAAGTAGTCTCCTGAACTACGTTTGACTTGATCCCGAAAGGGTATGTAGGTAGCCTCACTGAAGTTCAGTCACAACAAAAGAAAAAGCCAAGAATTCTCAAGAAGGAAACTAGGGCAGAAGTTATGTTTGTTGCGAAAGATATGATTCCGAAAGTTGTAATCTTGAACCCACGTTGAATTATTTTGAGCCTTTATATCTTTCTTTCTAAACCTATCCAAAATCTACATTACGGTCCAAAGAAAGACCTTCTGATCAATTTTAAGAAATGTCAATACGAGCAGGTAAAGTGATTCATACCAGGGGACAACACTCTGAGGCCAGCAGGAAAATAAAAATGAGAGAGTCTTATTGGTGAAAACCTTCACTGGCACTATAAGGCGACGTGAGTTGAGAGAAATAAAAATGAGAGAGTCTTATTGGTGAAAACCCTCACGGGCACCGTAGGGCGAAAGTGAGTTTTCAAATTGGGCAAATGAAGGAAGTATGTGGTTGAAAGGTGTTTTTGAAACATGGCAAAATAAGCAAGGTTTGGGTTTTGGTGAAAGTCGGTTGTGAAAGTATGAAACAGCAAATATGGCAATTTACAGTTGATTGGTGGGACAGACTAGGTTGGTTAATCCAAAATGCATGGCACAATCAATGGAATCAGCCTTTCCACCCAGATAAGTCCTATCCTTTTTCTCTTCATGACAACTCAGTCGTTTTCAGAGTTTTCTATCCTCAAAACCTTCAAGATCATTGCATTTCATTCTCTTGAAATCTGTCTATAAGACGTCTCAGTGTCAGTTCTATTCAAAAACAAAAGAAGGATGTCAAAGCTAGCTATCAGCTTACCAGTTGTATGGCACAATGAGGTTGGGACATATCAAAGAAAGTAAAGCATAAAGGACCAAGGGAAATCCCATCAGTGGGGTAATCAGATAATTGTGAGAGAAAAGTGAAGTTTCACAAGAAGGAGACAGAAACACAAAATAGCAATATGGGGTAAAAATATTTGGATCATCCGGGAAGTTGTGGCATGTCAAAACAAGTCCAAAGAAGCAAGCCAGAGCAGAGTTGGAAA
>MU777221.1:61673-81976 GCA_026770625.1 Nicotiana glauca | reverse complement strand
GGAATATCTTTCAAAAATTCAGCAAGCAGGAGCCCACCTGAAGAACAAGGGAATAGTTTTCAAACATCGCAAGCAGGAGCCCACCTGGAAAACAAGGGAATACATTTCAAAATTCAGCAGTCAGGCACCCACCTGAAGAACAAGGGAAGTATAATGCAAGTTTTATCTTTCAAGTTTGGTAACATAACACGCTTAGTTATCAAACTGGGGCAGAAAATTTTCTTCGTTTTGTATGATTGTTTGCAAGCAGGAGCCCACCTGAAGAATAAGGGAATATCTTTTCAAAGTTCAGTAAGCAGGAGCACACCTGAAGAATAAGGGAATATCTTTCAAAAATTCAGCAAGCAGGAGCCCACCTGAAGTACAAGGGAATAGTTTTCAAACATCACAAGCAGGAGCCCACCTGGAAAACAAGGGAATACATTTCAAAATTCAGCAGCCAGGAACCCACTTGAAGAATAAGGGAAGTATAATGCAAATTTTATCTTTCAAGTTTAATATTTGGTAACACAACGCGCCCAGTTATCAAACTGGGGCAGAAAATTTTCTTTGTTTGTCTATTTTTGTCGCAATCAGGAGCCCACCTGGAGAAAAAGGGAATACATTTTTAAGCGTCGCAATCAGGAGCCCACCTGGAGAACAAGGGAATACATTTCTAAGCATCGCAATCAGGAGCCCACCTGGAGAACAAGGGAATACATTTCAAACACAGCAGTCAGGCACCCACCTGAAGAACAAGGGAAGTACAATCCAAATTTTAGCCTTTAATGTTAATATCTGATAACATGATGTGCCCAGTTATCATACTGGGGCAGAAAAGTTTTTGTGTTTGTTTGTTTCATCGTAATCAGGAGCCCACCTAGAGAACAAGGGAACACTTTTCAAGCATTGCAAGTAGGAGCCCACCTGGAAAATAAGAGAATACCTTTCTCAAGCATCGTAAGCAGGAGCCCACCTGAAAAATGGACATATATTTCAAATTGTAGTTATCAAGAATCATCAAGAGGAATGGCAAAACATCGTCAAGGAAACAACAAGAATTCCATTGAAAGAACACAAGATACAAGTTCAAGGCAGCACAAGATCAAGTTTGAAGGCATAGATAGGATTTCTTGTAACTCATAGAACATAGCTTAGGCTAGCTTCTTTTTATCTTGACATGGTGTAATAAGGAGGTCAGAGAGCAGTAACAGCAGCAACAGCAGTGAAATCACAAGCTCCTGGTAGTCCCAGCTACCAGACATTCCTGAACTACACTGACTTGATTCCCGTTTAGCCCGGGATATGTAGGCAGCCTCTGAAGCAGGGTGCAGTCAACTCTTTCAAAATGCTTCACACGGAATATGCGAACGGGCAAAAATCTCTCAGTTTCGCTCACTTGTCTTTGCACGAAAACTCTTCGTGTTTCCGGGCAAAGAGGGGCAGCTGTGAGCACGTGATTTTTGCCCTAAGCAAATTGTTCCCAAAAAATTCAAACAAAATGACTTTTCTTTATTTTTACAATTTTTGTGCATTTGGGTGTCATTTTCTGATAATTGCTACACTTTATTTGTGCATGATAATTCATATAAAATACAAAAATACGCATTTTGCATTTAGGTTTTAACTTCATGTTTTAGTATTAATTAGGGATTAATTTTTTTTAGAATAGGATATGAAGAAAATGACAAAAAATAGTTTACTTTAGCATTTTATTGTTTTAATTGGAAATTGCTACAAAATAGTTTTAAAAGTAATTTTAGGCCATTAATTAGTTTAGTTTAGAGTTTTATTTCTATATTTGCATCTTTATAAAATTCAGAAAATACAATACAAATTGATAAAAATACAAAATACAAAAAGATGAAAATGAAATACAAGAGTATAAGAAAAAAGAAATCAAATTAAAATAAAGAAGTGGTCTTAATAAAAGACCACAATTGGGCTGATTTGGCCCAATTCAGAGTCACACGCCCCAGCCCAGTAGCCCTCTACCCGGTCCAGCTCTTCAATAAGCCAAACGACATCGTTTTAGGGAGTGATCTTAACCGTTGGTTTTTGATCAGACGGTTGAGAGCATCCTATGATGTTTTATATTAATATGTCCAAACGACCCCCCCTACCCCCTCAATCGTCTATCTCTCATCACGCTTTCACCTCAGAGATGAGGTCATCGGCGCTGCCCTAAATCGCCCCCAGAAATCGCCCACGGCGGCGGTCAAGCTCCAAATCCACCCAAATTTACACCCCACGCTCCTCTCCTCCTCGCCTTTCCATATCCATGCCCATTTTCCCTCAAATATCACTCGAACCCCTCGAATATCGAATCAAAATTCCGATCCAAAACCCTAACTCGTCCAAACCCTGTCAAACTTACACCTTATATTCTCCTAGCCTCTCTCTTTCCAAATTCCAAACCAGAATCCTCCAAATCCGAGTGGAACTTCACAAATCTTGGATCTAGGGTTCTGCGGTCGGGGCTGTTCGAATTTTCGGGGTCAGCCAATGTTCGAGTGGTTTTAAAATCAGGTTATGTATTTGTTCTTGGTAAGAACAAATACATAACCATATTTGAAAACCAAATTCGATATTAGGCAAATTCAAAATCTCAAAATCAGTAAGTTTCCGTTCGATTTTGTTTCAATTTTGTTCAGTACTTGTTTCATTCCGCTCTTGTCATTGTTTTTAGCTTTTAGTTTCATTTTGTTTGATTTGTTTAAATCTGTCTTGTTTCTGAATCCGCCTTGATACATGTTTCAGTGTTTTAGTTTCTAATTCTTTATTATATGTTCTAATCGATTTTGTTTCGACATTGTTTGATGTTGATTAGTTTAGTTTAATTTAGTTTAGTTTTAATTAGTAATTGTATTAGTAATTCCGTGTTTAGGGTTTAGCTTAAATTCTGTTGGTTTGTTAATATTTCTCCATCTTCATGGTTTAATTGACTCATAACTGTTTATTGCAATTACATTTTTATTTGTTTCAACCTCCTGATTAGTTAATCTGCCTAGTTTAATTAGTTTTAGTTTAATCAATCCTAGTTAAATAGGATGTTCGGTTATAACCGATAGGTTAGTCTAACTAGTGTTAGTAATTCTAAGGGGTGGTCAGGGGTGTTTTAGGTATCAAAAATGGCCTAATTTATTAAGGGTAGAAATTTCAGGAACCAAACAAGGGTAGTATAAGAATTTCATAGCTAAAAGAGTATTCTAGGACCTTCTAGAATAGGGCTTTAGTGTAGAACTCAATAAACTTAGGGTAGTAACTTGGGTAACACGTCATAAAGATAGGGTCCAATAGCCAATTTCTGAAATTAAAAGGGAGGGAAAATGAGTAAAATATCCAAAACATTCTGTCCCTCATTTGTGCCTATAAAAAGGCATCACTATGCCTTAAACAACAAGTTTTTAGCCTCCAAAAATTCCCCCCAAAAAGATCTCTCTAATTTCAGATCCGATTTTGAAATTCAAACCTTCAAAAATCCAAAAACAATAGAAAATCCAGTAGAAAAACCCAAAAACATGACTGTTTTATTGAATTTCCTAATTCATTTCTAGTTCTAGTAGCTGAATTACTTCTCTTAACTTCTTTTCTGGTAATTTGAGACTTCACAGTAGATTCTGCTTGATTTCGAGTAGATTCAGGGGTTTATTTAGTCAAATTTTGGTCATTTGCGTATTGCTGATGTGGTATTGACTGATTTGAAGTGGTTTTTGGGTTTGAAAATCATTCTTGTGTTGGTTGTTTGGTTGTTGTTGTAATTACTGCTGCTGTAGTGCTACTGACTCATATTCCTCCTTCTGAAATTTTGTCCAGGTACATATTGGAACTTCTGCTATAATTTCCAGTCCAAAACATGGAATAAAATTGTCCTTTTGATGATTTTTTGTTTAGTCTTATGTGTTTAATCAATAATTAGTTCATTGATAATTTCTATTTTTATAGAGAAGACTTGTAGATAATCTGGACTGTATAATTCGAATTTCTGGACTGATAAACCTCTGTTTGTCCATTCATAGTTTTAGCATGGCTAATGCATGATTCTATTTCTACATTTTGTGGATAAATAAATATCAGAATTAGTTTGAATCCATGGTTGATTGCGAGATTAGCTTGATATCCAATATTTGTTGTAAGTTCAAGCTGAAGAAACGTCTTATATAACCTTGTGTTGCAATAGATGATATTACTAATTTCACATTTTGCAAGTAAAATATTATGTTGAGTTAATTCAAATATGATTAGTCCATTTGTGTAGTATTGTCATTATTTTCAATTGTCTTTCACTTAATAGTGTCTAAGAATTCACCAGTAGTAAGCGAATGAAGTAATCTGAATTTTAACTGCAGTGATCAATGTTCATTAATGTTAATAGGTAGATATTTGATTTTAATTTCATTGAATTTTTTAAAGCTAAATGGGCTGGAATTTGATTGAAACAGGCAGGGCTAAACAGCCCTTCTCAGTAGTAGAGTCTCAGGACTTAACAGACGACCAAGGTCTTATTCAATCATGTATGCGTTTGAACCTGGGCCTGGATCTATAATTGGACTGTCCTTTATTTAATAGGCCTAAATTGGTTAAAAGTATAATGGTTTCCAAACAATGTTAATTAATTAGGAAAATAGGGAATTAAATCATGAATATAAAATTGGGTTTTGAATTAGGTAGCGGGTTCAAGCTAGAAGGTTCTTCCCTTTTGTTTGAATTTGGACTTGAATTCGAGGCTCGAATTTGTATTTGTGAATTAATTGGCCTTTTAGAGACAAATAATAAATAGAGAATTTAGTTTGCTTTAGGGTGGCCTTCTAATAATAAAATGAGATGAGCCTCGCCAAACCAAATACAAATTGCGGGGCCCTCATTAATTTTTTAATTAAAAAATACCTAGAGATTCGGGACAGGCCGTTCAGCGAATTTCACGGCCGTCCCAAAAGATAACAACACGCTAGTCTCTTTAGGTGCGTATTTTAATAATATTACCTTCCTAAATATGGGTGCACATTTATATGACCCAAATCCAAATCTCAACGAAGTTGAAATGTGTCGACAATCACGGGTGCACTGGTGCGACGTGGTTCGAGACGCATTTTTCATGACGTTGCAATTCTTATAAAAATAAAAATAAAAGCGGGTTATTAATAATTGCACAATAAGTTTAACATGTATAAAAATCAAAATTTAGCCAAATATAGCAGTTGAGCGACCGTGTTAAAACCACGGAACTCGGGAGTGCCTAACCCCTTCTCCCGGGTTAACAGAATTCCTTACTCGGATTTCTGGTTCGCGACTGTTAAACAGAGTCAAACCTTTTCCTCGATTCAGGATTCAAACCGGTGACTTGGGACACCATAAATCTCCCAAGTGGCGACTCTGAATTCCTCAATAAATGAATCCCGTTTCGATTGTCCTTTAATTGGAAAAACTCCTTTTATTATACCCTTCACGAGGTGTAGTATTCGGAATAAAGGAGGTGTGACAATTATTTGTTTTATTTTTAATTTAATTAGTTTAGAGTCAACTACTTATAGTTTTAAGTCTTGTTTAGATAATTAGGATAGTCTAATTTAGTTAATAATTAATCACAAGTCCTCGTGGGTTGACATTCAACTTTTAGTCATTTTATTACTTGACAACCGCGTATACTTGCGTATGCATTTGGCCGCAACAAGTTTTTGGTGTCGTTGCCTGGGACATAGAAATTAGCTATTTTTCTAGATTAGGCTTTTAGTTTTATCCATTTTTTGTATATATTTTTATTTTTATAACAATTTGATTTTTCTCTTAGTGTGTTCACAGTTCTCTCAACATGACATCTAGGGATGAAATATCCGGAGGTAAGGTTATTGATGAAGATGCTTGGTTGATGGAAGACTTTTATGGCCCGTTTTTTTGGGCTTGTCATAACTTGAACTCTAGGAGGTCTGAATTTGAATATGGGAGTAAGGGTTGGTATTGGGAAGAATATTCACGATTAAGGGAATATGAGGAACGATGTTGTCTTCGAACAACGTTGGTGAATGATTGGTCTAAGGAGAGAGATGAACTTGCACATAAAATTGATAATTTTGGATTGGATGTACATAAGTTAGATACATATTTGAGTGCAAAGATTGATGCGTGTAACGCCCAATAATTTAATAATGAGTTGTGTGAAGCTGGAAAAAATCTGCTATACCAAATTAAGGAGCTAAAACGAGAATACCAATCACTTGACCATGTTTTTCTTGAGTATGCCAATATTTAGAACAGTGCTCTAGAGTCATATGGGGGAGTAAATAATATTAATTTGGGAGACTTGTGTGTATGTAAATATGGGGATGCAAATAGTCATAAAATTCATGAGTTAGGGCGCATTAGACCTCATTCCAATCATTTTTCCATATTGTGTTTAGATAGTGAGATACTAATCAAGACATCTGAGCCTATGGAGGAGTTAAGAGGTGAGGATGAGAGTGCCTATATTCTTGAATTTGTTGTGCCAAGAAAAAAAAATTACATTCCTCAACTAAAGGCCAAGAAGTGCAAAGTGAAAAAATTATTACTTGGCCTGGTTATCATTGTAGTCCCACCACCAGAGCATAGCCGCCGACTGAATGCCATGTTAGGGTTATAATTCATAAGTTCAAGGTGGAGGAAAAAGTAGTTCTCATCGTGTCGTGATGTTATATTAGGTGCTTGTTGGGAGGCGACCCAGCTTTAATTCTTTCTTTTATTTTTTTTTTTTATTATTATATTATTTTTGTAGTGTTGTTTTATTTTGTAGGATTTTAAGCATAGGGAGCAAAGCCATAGGAAGTGTGCAAAAGTGAGCCATGTGGTTAAAACTAAGTGTGGGGTGCCCGCACAAAGGATCATACCTGGGAGAAGCCTGAGTATCCAGTGAGCTGCTAATGCTTCGGCCTTTGGCTTATTAGGGAGTCTCTTTTACCCTCTTGTTATTTACAGTGTGCATTGAAGACATTGCACAATTTTAAGTGTGGAGTGACGAGATTGTTTGGATAATTTTTTGTACTATCCTAGGTTAGTTGTAGTATTCTTTCTTAGTGTAGTAGATTTTATGTAAAAAAAAATAAAAATTGAAAAAAAACATCAAAAAAAAGTTGGACTTTTCCTGACGATAGATCTGTTGGACAATTTTCTTGAGCGATTGAAGTCCGATTAAAAATACCAAAAAGATTTTCTTTTTATTTTTTATTTTTAGTTAGTTAGGTAGTATCCCTTGGTTTTTCTTTCGACACATGTTCTTTTCCAAGGGTGTAACTCGAACCGGGTATTCTAGTTTAGTTTTTTTATTATTATTTTTTTCTTTCTTAGGAGTAGGAAAAGGGAAAGTGAGGTGCTTTGAGATACCTATTGACATGGTATGTGTTGGAAATTTAAGTTATGGCATGCGCTCTGTCTTTCTGTATATATAATTTAAATTGTAATGCCCAAGTAAATTAAGCAGCCTACTCTTCGATGCCTTCTTCTCAGTTGATTGACTTGTATGCTACCTAGTGCATTATTGCTTTAAAATTCTCAACTTTCTAGATTTCTTGACTTGAGAGTTGTACAGAACCGTCTTCAGTGAGTCAAGTACCATGTGTGTGTAAGGATTGTTGATATTCTGTATTGTCATGTGTAGTCTAGAACTTGCCCGTATGTTGACTAACGTGAAATCATTAAGTTATACTAGTCGAGGAGATGATGTAGGCGTTTCTTGCTTGACCATAAAGATACTTTTAACTTATAAATAAAATTTTCCCATTGCTAGCCCTTTGAGCCTATAGACCATTTCCTTGGCACCAACATTACAAGCCATACTCCTACTTTGTTCTTGATTTAAGAACGTTGAACCTTTACCTCCTTAGGCACTTAGTCGCTAAAAGAAGTAAGGGGAGAGATTTGGGAGTTACTTTCAAGTGGAACCATGGAAGGGCCCTTAAGGAGCACTAAGATTTTGAATAAAAGTCACTAGCTTAATAACTTCAAATGTGCAAGAAAAAGCAAATAAAAGTTCAAATAATGTGAAAAGATACACATCTCTTAGTATTTTTTTCATTCATGCTAGTGAATCCATGGAGGTGCTTAATTGAAAAAAAAAGGGCTATGTTATATATGGTGTATGACAAGTGAATGGGTTGAGAAGAAATTGAGCATGATTTTCGGGTGTAGAGTATTAAAGTTCTTAACAGGGTTAGTCACCATTCCTAAATATATCATAACCGTCCCTTAGCCTACATTACAACCTTAAAGTCGAATTGATCTTAGATTTGGCTAGCTTAGATTAGTAGAGATATACACTAAGGGAAAGCTTATGGTACGACCACGGGATTCACATGAATTCTTTGTGAGAGTGAGTGAATTTTGTTCAATCGGGTGATGTCCTTGAATTATGTTCAATGATATACTTAAATGTGGACTTTGATAATCACTCTTTGGTTTGTGGTGAGGGCACTTGGTTTCATGATAGATTGGTGATATTGTACACTTTCTTTTGTTAGGTGAGTTTGTAAGTTTAGGATACTTAGTGTAACGACTCATCTCTTTAGGTAAGGTGGTTGTGGAGAGTTTGCTTGAGTTGGTTGAATAGTATTGTATATACTTGGGCTAATTTGAAAACGGGAAGAATGTGAAATTTGCGTGTTCATACTTAATTGCCGATACAGATCATAGTCCAAAGGTAGGGTGTTTGATTGAATTAATTCTGAAGTGCTCTTTCATAATTATAAGTATATTTTGGGAGATTGATTTAGTTCCATTGCTAGAGGACGAGCAAGATTCTAAGTGTAGGGTGTTGATAATCGGCATAAAGTGTGTATATTTTGATATATATCGCCTCGTATTTTGCTCTTGTTTCGATGATTTGAGATGTTTAATATGATAATTTAGGCTAAATTATGGTATTTCTATGTATAGGAATCATTCAGATATAATTTGGGACAAAAGGGCGCGAATTGGAGCGAAATCGAAGCAAAAAGGTAAAAAGTCAATTTTGAGAGCCACAGCCAGTGTGAGGCGCTGGCTGTGGTGCAGTTTCCGGTACTCAAATATTTTGAGTGCCAGGACCAGCGCCCCACACTGCCCTGGATGATTCGATCGCTAAAGTATCCTATTCCGACTTGGACTCGGTTATTTTCACCCCAAGACGCCTCCAATTGATATAAAAGCCATCATAAAACCTATTTTGAGAGGGAAGACACTTTTTAGAGTAACTTTTAACCAAGGGAGAGCATAAAGCTGCCGTGGAGGCCGGATTTCATCTTTTCTTCCACCAAACTTAGTATTTTTTTATGTTTCTTTATATGAATTATTGTTTGGCTACCATGTCTATGTGGAGCTAAACTCCACATTTTAGAGTTGTGGTTCTTTCATGACTATTGTTATTCAAATATTGATTTTGACTTCTTGATTTATCGTATTGGTTTATTTATTCAATCCTGCACTTAATTATTTAATTGCTTGATCACCAATTGAATCTACAAATCTAGAGTTGAACTCGAAATTGGAAATTCTAGATTGCATATATGATTGAGCAGAGCAAGTTCTTGAACCTGGGCATGGGGAAATGGATTTGCGGTTAGGATAGACATATACCTAATTGTCTTGCTTGATTGATTTACAGGAATTATAAATGTATTTTTTTTCAGTTCTAATTCCATAGACATATAGGCATTAGGTTATCTTGAATAGACGAGTAAGAACTCGACAGATTCTTATGAGCAATATTAACCTTATCTACCAATAAATCAAATAAATTAATTAGTTAATTCAATTGAATAATACAATATGATTGCTAGATGGCCCATAACCCTAGATCGTTTTCATTACATTGATAACATAAAAAAATCTGCTCTTCGTTTGTTCAGAGTTTATTATTTGTTTTCTTTTTATTTTAATTAGTTTAGAGTCAACTACTTCTAGTTTTAAGTCTTGTTTAAATAAGTAGGATAGTCTAATTTAGTTAATAGTTAATCACAAGTCTTCGTGCGTTTTACATCCGACTTTTAGTCACTTTTTTACTTGACGATCGCGTATACTTGCGTGTGCATTTGGTCGCAACATATAATCCAAAAACTTTTGCACTTTGATTAAGTAGGCTTCATCGAGCCGATTATCAAAAAGTTGCATCCATGCTTACTAGGTGCCATAACCTTGGAGAGTACATAAAATTTAGATTAAAGAAAAAGATAAAGATAAGAAAAATACTACGATGAACAACTTGTTATGATCAGATGCATACAGCTGAATTCTCAAGAGTTGGTATGAAATAAAGAAAGAATAGTCTCAAGATGCTAAGGAATGTCCCTGGAGTAGTTAGTATTAATGGCTTGATACTAAACTATTGAATACCTTTACACAGTTATTCACATCACACTAGAGACAAATAGACTATCCAAAACAATCATTCAATATCACACAGTATAATACATGAAGGTATGGAGTGCATGTCTTATTACAAACTACCTATGACAAAAGGAGTGGAGGGTCCCAAAAACTAGAAACCTTCCTAGTATTTACCAGATATACTCAGCAGGCTAACAAGGAAAAAAAGACACCGGACAGACAAAGCAAAGTGCAAACTTGTTTAGACGCCAAAAAAAATTCTTCATGAGGTATCAATTAGGTTGTAGTGTATTTCATCAGAGTACATAATGTTGCACAAGTATATCAAAAGGAAAATTAGTCTCATGTACAAATACTAGACAATAAAGGCCAATTTGCTTCACATATGTTATTGGTGATGTTGTACACTTTCTTTTGTTGGGTGAGTTTGTAAGTTGAGGATACTTAGTGTAACGAGTCATCTCTTTAGGTAAGGTGGTTTTGGAGAGTTTTCTTGAGTTGGTTGAATAGTATTGTATATACTTGGGCTAATTTGAAAACGGGAAGCATGTGAAATTTGCGTCTTCATACTTAATTGCCGATACATATCATAGTTCAAAGGTAGGGTGTTTGATTGAATTAATTGTGAAGTTCTCTTTCATAGTGATAAGTATATTTTGGGAGATTGATTTAGTTCCATTGCTCGAGGATGAGCAAGAGTCTAAGTATAGTGTGTTGATAATCGGCATAAAGTATGTATATTTTGATATATATCGCCTTGCATTTTGCTCTTGTTTCGATGTTTTGAGATGTTTAATATGATAATTTGTGCTCAATTATGGTATTTCTATGTGTAGGAATCATTCAGATGTAATTTAGGACGAAAGGGCGCAAATTGGAGCGAAATCGGAGCCAAAAGGTAAAAAGTCTATTTTGAGGGCCACAGCCAGTGTAGGGCGCTGGCTGTGGCACAGTTACCAATACTCAAATATTTTGAGTGCCAGGGCTAGCGCCCCACACTGCCCTGGACGATTCGGTCGCTAGAGTATCCTATTCCGACTTGGACTCGGTTATTTTCACCCCAAGACGCCTCCAGTTGATATAAAAGTTATCCTAAAACCTATTTTGAGAGGGAGGACATTTTTTAGAGTAACCTTTAACCAAGGGAGAGCAAAAAGCTGCCGTCGAGGCCGAGTTTCATCTTTTCTTCCACCAAACTTAGTATTTTTTTATGTTTTTTTGTATGAATTGTTGTTTGACTACCATGTCTATGTGGAGCTAAACTCCGCGTTTTAGAGTTGTGGTTCTTTCATGACTATTGTTATTCAAATATTGATTTTGACTTCTTAATTTATCGTATCGGTTTATTTAGTCAATCCTGCACTTAATTTAATTGCTTGATCACCAATTGAATCTACAAATCTAGAGTTGAACTCGAAAGTGAGAATTCTAGATTGCAGATATGATTGAGTAGAGCAAGTTCTTGAACCTTGGCAATGGGGAATGGATTTGCGGTTAGGATAGACATATACCTAATTGTCTTGTTTGGTTGATTTACAGGAATTATAAATGTATTTTTGTTAGTTCTAATTCCATAGACATATAGGCATTAGGTTATCTTGCATAGAAGAGTAAGAACTCAACAGATTCTTATGAGCAATATTAATCTTATCTACCAATAAATCAAATAAATTAATTAGTTAATTCAATTGAAGAATACAATATGATTGCTAGATGGCTCATAACCCTAGAACGTTTTCATTACATTGATAACATAAAAAAATCTGCTCTTCGTTTGTTCAGAGTTTATTATTTGTTTTCTTTTTATTTTAATTAGTTTAAAGTCAACTAATTCTAGTTTTAACACTTGTTTAAATAAGTAGGATAGTCTAATTTAGTTAATATTTAATCACAAGTCTTCGTGCGTTCGACATCCGACTTTTAGTCACTTTTTTACTTGACGATCGCGTATACTTGCATGTGCGTTTGGCCGCAACACATAATCCAAAAACTTTTGAACTTCGATTAAGTAGGCTTCATCGATCCGATTATCAACAAGTTGCATCCATGCTTACTAGGTGCCATAATCTTGGAGAGTACATAAAATTAGATTAAAGAAAAAGATAAAAGATAAGAACAATACTACGATGCACAACTTTTTACGATCAGATGCACATAGCTGAATTCTCAAGAGTTGGTATGAAATAAAGAAAGAATAGTATCAAGATGCTAAGGAATGTCCCTGGAGTAGTTAGTATTAATGGCTTGATACTAAACTGTTGAATACCTTTACACAGTTATTCACATCACACCAGAGACAAATAGACTATCCAAAACAATCATTCAATATCACACAGTATAATACATGAAGGTATGGAGTGCATGTCTTATTACAAACTACCTATGAAAAAAGGAGTGGAGGATCCCAAAAACTAGAAACCTTCCTAGTATTTACCAGATATACTCAGCAGGCTAACAAGGAAAAAAAGACACCAGACAGACAAAGAAAAGTGCAAATTTGTTTAGACGCCAAAAAAAAATTTCTTCATGAGGTATCAATTAGGCTGTAGTGTATTTCATAAGAGTACATAATGTTGCACAAGTAGATCAAAAGGAAAATTAGTCTCATGTACAAATACTGGACAGTAAAGGCCAATTTGCTTCGCATATGTTATGTGGTGGCAGTGGCCATGGATATTTAGAAGTGTTTGATATTAGCATTTGATATCACTCTTGACATTGTTACTCAAATTTCTTGAGTAAAATCTCACTTAATGCATCTGTGTATAGATTAAGACTAATGTTCTATATATAAAATAAAATCCTTTACTATCAAGGCAAGCAAATGTTACATAAAATGAACAAAGAAAATTCATCAGCAAAAACCCCTTCTATAAATAACATCGATAACTCTCGTCTTTCTAATTTAGTTGATCAGAATGCATTTGAAGGAGGGCAGAGATCCTTACAAATAGACTCAACATACTAAGGAATGTTAATGGCTTGATACTAAACTGTTGAATACCTTTACACAGTTATTCACATCACACCGGAGACAAATAGACAGTCCAAAACAACTATTCAATATCACATAGTATAATACATGAAAATAACTCTTGACATTACATTATCACTACTTCTTAATTGTAGGTCAATTAATAAGCTATTACATATTCTTATTCATGAAATCTAGCATATCTTTAAGCTAAATTCTTTCTCGTTTTCTTTTTAAGATTAGTTAAGCGCAATATTTTTCTACAAGCTACCTATATAAATAAATGGCAGGTTTTCATCTCACCCATTGTGATTAATAAGAGTTCTCTATCTGATTTTGTCACACTCCATATTCACGTATGTTAGCTCATTCCATAAGGTAGTCGACGTAAATCCATAAAGTGGTCATCTTTAAGATGATAAGAAGTTAATCCTATTGGTCTTAAATGATACAAAGGTGTATAAGGGTGGTTAACAAGTATTAGAAGTTAAACGAATCAAGGATGTTGTCAGCCGTATTTTCAGGTAAACCTATAGGTGCTTAATACACTCAAGAAGTAGTGTTTTAAGTGATTCGAATCATACGATATCTGTATCATAAGTCTTGAAGTCAAATGAGTTACGAGACAAAAGTCGACAAAAATTGTCGCAACTTAGGTTTATAATTTTACTTAAACATAAGGTCAAATGTTATTAAGCTTTTCTCAATTTTACTTATAATTATTGCGTAATCTAACCACCAAATTTAATATCTATGAGTCTAGTTTCCAATGCATTAAACCGTTCATCGATACGATCTCGGAGTACAGAGATATTTGTATTTTCGTGAGACTGCACCAAGCACCTCTCTATGGGGCCCACTTAGGCGGTTTAAGACATTTGGATATATATATATATATATATATATGATGCCTCCTACCTGTTTTAAGTCATTTTTTTCAATATATTCAGACCTTATAACCCTAGTAACATCCTCTAAAGGTTCTCTCGAGATTCAAGACCCAAACAAAGGGCAAACAACACAAATCAAGTGTCGCGAATCCTGTAGCGCTAGTAAGTTTCATGTTCTTCTTGTTGTTGCTCATTTTTGTGTTGTTCTAGCTCGTGTGTGAGGTAGTTTTAAGGGGTTTATGTTATGTAAATACTCCCTCAAGTTCTTAATATCAACCCTAGGTGATTTCAATCCTTCTAAAGTGATTCTAATACCGAAAAACCTTAATTGATTGCTAGTTTCGCTTCCTTGTTGTTGTGGCAGAATTGGAGGGATATTTCATGGACAACTAAGGTCAAATAAGAGTTGTTATTTCTTTCTAAAGGTAAGGAACCTCTTACTCTACATGTATTTAAGATTATCTAAGTTGCAACTAAGTCATTGAAGCTAGAACTTGTGAAATATATATTGAAAGGCTTGGTAGTAATGTTATCAGTTGGTGAACTATTTTGGGAGGTTCAATATGATTAACATTGATGTTGTTTGGCTGTTTGGTGATTTTTTTTGATGTAATTCATATAAATAGGGGAGGTACTATCTGTTTCATCATAAAATAGGTTGTGGTCGGTGCATAATAGTTACAATGCTTAAACGTTAACGATAGTGTCATTTCTCCTATTGTAGACTTGGAGTCGTGACATTTTCATATCTTGACGTTGGGCAGTACATACAAGGTATGTGAGGCTATCCCTTTCCTTCTTTTGCACGACTCTGATCATACAAAATGTAATTAACGAGCTTCCAAAGATACTCTACTCTTAGAAGCTAGCAGTACTTACATTGTTTTCCCTCTTATGGAACAATTGATATTGATGTTGTTTCTCTTTTTCTTATGTTATCAACGTTGTTGGTACTTCCTGATTCTTATAAGGTTCATGGTGAAGAGTTAGTCCTAATAACGCGTACAGATTACATCACTCCAAAAGGTTTAGAATGTGATTCCATGAGTCGAGCATGCATTATATATATATATATATGTGTGTGTGTGTGTGTGTGTGTGTGTGTATATATGTATATATATCTATTTTACTCTACCGAGCTGCGCTATAGTCGGTCGGGTACGACACCTACTATGCAACCACTGATTAGTTGGGTTTTACCGAGCTCCACATGGCCGGGTATGATTCTACCGAGCCTTATGATGGCTGGGTATATTTTTACCGATCTATTACGGTCGGGTATAATATGATGATGATGATGTCCACGGAGGAGTATGTTTTAAAAGTTTATGTAATTATACATATGTATCATTCATTTCATGTCAGTAGCCCTCAGAGGTACCCAGATGTTATAGGTTATATATTCTCTATCCTTGCTTACATTATTATTTGTACTTATGGTTCCTTGCCTTACATATTCAGTACTTTCTTTTTAACAATATACCACTAGGCATGCTACCTAGTGGCTAATATATAAATAAAATCCCAAAAGGGTCCAAAGTGTACAAGTTGTCCAACAAAACTAAAAGAAGTCTAAAAATATAATAAGCTAGGATCTCTAACAAATATAAATAGCTAGCTATTACAAGATATCCAAGTGAATGCTTCCATCTTCTTTGACTGTGTGTGACTCCTAATGCCCATTTCAGATACCAAGTAGCACCTATCAAGCTCTCACCAGGCGACAGGGTATTGGGGGTATAGGCAATGAAAGAGTCCAAACAACAAATCCACAGTACTGAAGCAAACAATGTCTTCCAAGTATGAGTGATGATGCCATATGATTGATCTGCAATTGTCACCTGCAAAATCCATAGCAAACATACATTGTCTACTGCAATGTCATCTCCAGAATGAGTGTGTGAACACACTGATACCACTGGACAATGACAAACCAGCATCCATTGTATCCGAAACCAACACAGATGAAATATAAGGATGTGTTTGCTTGATTGAGATTTCCTTAATACAGCCGCAGCTTCCAGTATATGAAAGCTATTCCAAAAGGTTTGCCTGAAGATGTTCCTGAGGCTTTTCATGAAGATACAGTCTTGATCTCTTATGAACATTGCCACTACACTCCCAGAATGAGCATGAGGACATGCTAATACCACTGGGAAATGCAATAACAATCTCCTGAGGTTACCAAGTACCAATTCAGATAGTTTTTTTACATATGGATTTGTCCTTATAGTGAACTGCTACACCATCAATAACCTGCTTGTCACACGAATCTTGTGCTCTATCAAAGCACCATCAGAATGAGCATGTAACCATGCTAATACCACTGATATGTACCTTAATAAAACGCAATAAAAAACCAAGAATAAATAATCAGATAGGTGTAGAATCAGACCATGTGCTAACATTAATCATGTGCTTTTGTTTTAGCTAATCTGACCCTAAGATTCTGAGTTTGTGCTTTGTCAAGATTGATTAATCTCCTCCCTGCACTAGGTAGTTCAGCAACTGTATGAAACTGTAATGTGCCTGCAAAAGAAAACACAATGTTAGCTATAAAATCTGCCTCTGCATTCCCTTCTCTGTACACATGTTGAATGATCACATTGAAGTTGTCCTTCATCTCCTTGATTCTTCTCACTTCATGTATGATCATCCATGGAGGATCCCATTCCCCTTCATTCACCTTCTTCATCACCAGTGAATCAGTTTCCAAAATGAGAGGGTGAAGGTTTTGTTCCATACAATATTCCAAACCTTGAACAATGGTCTTTGCCTCAGCTACTACATTTGTTGTTTCCCCCAAGTTGACTGCCGTTGCATATATCAAATCACCTTTATCATCTCCAACACAAAATCCAAGTGAGCTAGGACCTAGATTACCCTTGGATGCACCATCAGTATTGCATTTGTACCACCCTTGAAAAGGAAACTGCCATGTGACTCTTCTTGTAATTAACATAGGCTTGTATCTCTCAAAGAATTGAATCATATCTGGCCATAGCAAAGGTATATTAGACATCCAGCCATACCTCACCTTTGGTAAGTAGTGCAGTGTTCTATTAACTTCATGTATTACCCTATTTATGGAAACTGATCCTCCGTGTTTTCCTGCATTTCTCTTCTTCCATAATTCCCAAGTAATGATAGCAAGATCTGCTTGATATAATGGTTTTAGCTTTGGACAACATTGTACATTCCACCAATGCCTTATGACTTGCTTCAACTGCACCAAAGGTACTATGATCCCTGCATCTCCCATGAATAAATTCCACACTTTAGTTGCAGTAACACTAGTGAGAAAGATATGCTCTATAGTCTCCTCCTGTGGCTATTGACAACACCAGCATCTGGACATCACCATTTGGCCTTGTCTCCTCCACATATCATCTGTAGCTATCTTCCACATCCATAGTCTCCATAAGAAAAAGGATATCTTAAATGGTAACCCTTTGATCCACATATGATTGAATTCCTGATTTATATTAGCTCTATGCCTTACAATTTGCCATGCACTACTCACACTGAACTTACCTGAAGGTGTAGGCATCCAGTGTGGGATATCCCAATGACCTCCACTTACTTCATAGTGTATATTGAGTCTCATATGATCAGCTATTTCCTCAGTAATACTTTGATCCAGGAGAGCATTATTCTATTTTTCTTGATGCCTAAGTTCTGATACTTCTTGAAGATCTTCATTGATTGGAAAATCTTCAGGAAGTACATGATATAGTGCTTCCAAGCTAGTCCAATTCTCATGCCATATATTGGTTGATCCACTCTTCATCACCCATAGGATCTCATGCTTCACCTCCTCCCTGGCATGTAGCATTTGCCTCCAAACATGTGATCATTTTCTGAATTGTACTACTTTTGGCAATTCCTTCTTACAATATTTATTCCACATAAAGTTGGACCACAGTGATTTGGTAGTCCTGAACCTCCACCAAAGCTTAGCAAACAATGCCTTAAAGACATCATGTAAGGATCTGAATCCCAATCCCCCTTCCTCTTTGGGTAAGCATAGGTTTTGCCAACAAGACCAATGTCTGCTTCTTCCCTCTTTCGTTTTACTCCAGAAGAATCTTGTAAACAATTTGTGCAGATGATTGAAAATGTTTTTTGGTGGATCCAGTACTGAAAGCATATAGACTGGCATGCTTTTTAACACGCTTGATATGAGTGTGGATTTCCCTCCAAATGATAAGAACTTGCCTTTCCATGAATGTAGCTTAGATTTCACCTTTGTGATTAGCTCATTATAGTACTCCTTCCTCCTTCTGGTATAGAAAATAGGGCAACCAAGATATGTAAAGGGGAATTTACCTCTTGCAAAACCAGTTATGTCTCCCACTGCTTGATATATTCCATAAGCCACCTTATCATGCATGTAGTATGAGCTTTTAGATTTGTTTATCATCTGTCCTGATACTTTCTCATAGTCTCCCAACACTCTTATTATTTTGCTCAACGATTGGGGGTGTGCAGATGCAAAGATAATAGTATCATCAGCATATGCTAGATGATTCAAAGGATCAAACTATTTAGTCATCCCAAACCTCACAAAAGATCTATCTTCCAACAGCTTATTCAACGATCTTGATATCACCTCAGCTGATAGGATGAATAAGGCTAGAGATAAAGGATCACCTTGCTTCACACCTCTCGAAGACTTGAAAAAACCTGAAGCTTGTCCATTCACCAATACAGAATACCAGTTGTTTGAAATCAAGTTCCAAACCATGTGAATGAAATGTTATGAAAATCCCATCCTTCTCAATACATGCAGTAAGTACTTCCATGATACTCTATCATAAGATTTAGCCATATCCAATTTAATCACCATATTGGCTGGCTTACCCCTTAGCCTAATGTCTGTCACAATCTCTTGTGTTAGCAAAATGTTCTCAAATATACTCCTCGCCTTAACAAAGCTTGATTGGTTAGGAGATATGAGTGAAGGCAGAAACTTCTCCAACCTGTCATGTAACACCCTAGATAACACCTTGTTAATAAAATTGCTTAAACTGATTGGTCTTAGATCAGAAAAAGTTTCCACTCTAGGCTTCTTTGGAATCAGAACTAAATTGGAGTTATGGACTTAGGTAGTGTTGCTCCCCTATAAAATTGCAGCACCATATTATATATGTCTCTTCCAACAATATCCCAATAGGATTGATAGTATAGTCCAGTAAATGTATCAAGACCACTAGCACTTTCCCCACGGAGTTCAAAGACAGTACCTCTTACTTCTTCCAATGTTGGCATCCTACTTAGCTCCATATTCTGCTCTAATGTCACCATAGATGGTACATTATCTAATAAAGAGAAATCAGATGTATCTCCTTCATTAGAGAATCGATTCCTATAGAACTCCACTACAGCATTAGCCAATTGCTCTTGATCTTCAATCCACATCCCAATAGCATGTTGTATCTTCTTTAGTTGCAGCTTCTTTCTTTTACCATTTACATGGTTGTGGAAAAACCTTGTATTCCTGTCCCCCTCTTCAAACCAATTCATCCCAACTTTTTGTTTCCAATAATGCTCCTCTATGCTAAAATATTTCTTTAACTCTAATTGATCCTTTTGAAGAACAATTCTATTTTCAATTGTTGGTTCCTCCTCAAACAGCATCTCCTTGACCTTTACTATGTCTTCTAATATAGCCAGTTGCTTGAATATATATGTCAAAAAGTGATCCCACTCTATTTAGCTAGAGCTGTCTCGACCCTCATTAGTTTTTGCTTGAAGATTAGGAAAGGATCACCAATGAAATCAGCTTCCCAGTTCTGCTCCACTACTTCTTTGAATGTATCATGCTTGATCCAAAAATTTAGGAATCTAAATAGCTTGACACAGTTGGTAGTCTGCTCCCCACAAGTCATCAATAAAGGAGCATGGTCTGATCCAGTTCTAATGAGGTGCTCCACTTCAATGGCAGGTAACATATTTTGGAAAGGCATATTTACAAAAATTATATCCAACCTCTTGAATATGCACTGAGCATTAGGTCTCCCATTCCACCATGTAAATGGGCTCCCTTTGTACCCTTGATCAAACAGTTCACACGAGTTAACACAAAATGCAAAGTCCTCATATTCTGGAGGATACACAGGCAATCCCCC
>MU777221.1:5446-45672 GCA_026770625.1 Nicotiana glauca | reverse complement strand
TCTTGAAAAATCGCCTATGGTGTTTGGGTTTTGAAAGAATGGTGAAAAGTGATGAAAATTCGGCTAAGTATAAAATTTGCTGGGCTACGGAACCCTGCAGACTTGGGAAATGCGGCACTTGAGTTCTCATTTTCGAACTCAGGTCTAGATAACAGGCTTCGCAATTGCAACTTTTACATTGCATTTGCGATCAGACAACCTTCGCATTTACGAGAATTTCAACCACATTCGCGATCACATGCCAAATGCCCAGACTTCGCAATTGCAACTCGATTCTCGCATTTGCGAGCTCGCAATTGCGAGTCCAGTCTTCGCATTTGCGAAAATCATAGAAGCCCACATACCAGATCTTTGCAAGTTCAAAAATGCAATGTGTGGCCTATCCAAAAATTACCCGAGCACTCGGGGCTCCAAACCAATTACGCACACAACCTCAAAAATATCCTATGGACTTATCCGTGCGATCAAATCGCCAAAATAACATCATATCCAATGAATTAAACCTCAAAATTAATAATTTCTTCCGATTTTTCATAAAACATCAAATTTCCATTTCAAGTCCGAAACACGTCAAACGACTTTCGTTTTCAACTAAACTTTACAAAAAGAGCTTAAACCAAATATAAGACTTGTACCGGGCATCAGAACCAAAATACAAGCCTGATACCACAGTCTTTTAATCAATTTCCATTTCTAATTTCCCTAATAATTTCAGAAAAATAATTTCACAGAAAATTTTATTTCTCGGGCTCTAGACCTCGGAGTTCAACTCCGGGCATATGCCCGAGTCCCATATTTTTCTACGGACCCTCCGGGACCGTCAAATTACGGGTCCGGTTCTGTTTACCAAAAATATTGACCGAAGTCAAATATATTCATATTAATATAAAAATTTAGCATTTTTTGCACAGAATTCATATTAAGCTTTCCGACTATGCGCCCGGACTGCGCATGCAAATCGAGGCAAACATAAATAAGGTTTTCGATGCCTCAGAAGCACGGAATGAATAAGAAAATATGTGATGATCCTTTGAGTCGTCACAGATACGTAGGTAACCTACATAAGGTCCAGCCTTATTTTTTGAAAAAAAAAAGAAGAATGAAAGAAATTAGGGGGTCAAATATATGCAATTTGGAAGTTTTGTCAAAATAAGCCGATTCAGTCTCGGCAATGTTTTAAACCGTTCTTGTTGAGATAGCCTTAGAGTATTTTTCAGTTGTCGAAGAGCTATCTTCGTAAACGAATGGACAAGATTGAGAAGTGTCATAAAATAATCCCTCCCCGGCCTCAAAATTCGTATAGGATTGGGAAGGGGCCATAGTCGCAAAAATAGCCATTTGGCTAAAATTGGCATATCAAGGAAGGGATCATGGTCTTTTTGTTTTTTTTAGAAACCCATTTTCAAATGGGTCCACTAGAGTCAACCCTGACCCTACCCTTCTACAGGAACAGATGAATATTATCCAAGATCCACCAAAAGTGATCAGGGAGCAGGCTCAGATGCATTTGCACATGTGGTGGAATGATTTAGATCAGGATAGTCAGAAATGGGTGAGAAACCAGCTGGGCATTCTTATGGACATTTGGGATATTAAACCATGGGACGATCTGATCAAGATTCTAATAACTTTCTGGGACCCCGCCCGTAATATTTTTCGCTTCTCATACTTTAAGATTACCCCTACTTTGGAAGAGATAGCCGGGTACATTAAGTTTGGACGAGATCTGAGAAAGCAACAACTTATATTTCCATGGTCTCTATCGGTGCACAAGTTTTTTGACCTCCTGAATATCAGTAAACAGACAAGTAAAAATCGCGTAAGCAACGGGTGTTGTGCTTTCCATTTCTTATACTTTAGGTTTGAGCACTCTCATGGTTTTGAAGCGCATGAAAAGGGATTGAGCAACAAGCAAGATAAGGGTTGTTGTCAAATTCATCTCCGGTTTGCATTTATTGTGGCTTTCTTGGGGATTATGGTTTTTCCAAATGAGAAGGAGTCAGTTGATATTCGTATGGCCAGAATCGCACAGATGCTCACTACCAAGGAGGACCATACACTTGCTCTGTTGGTATTGGCGGATATTTATCATGTGTTGACTTTATGCAAAGTCGGGGCCCAGTTCTTTGAAGGTTGCAATATCTTCTTATAAATGTGGATGATCGAGCATCTTTGCCATCATCCTAGATTCATGAGTTATTGCTCGAGTCCAAATAACTTCATCACTAGTTACCAAGAGAGGGTAAAGGATTACAATGTGCCAGAAGGATTTGAAGCATGGGTGTCTCGTTTGAAAGCTCTCAAAGCAAGTCAAATGGAGAGGTCTATAGGATGTCTCCCGAAGATCGAAGCCATATACATGACTCCTACCAAAGGCTACTTAAGGTTAATGGGTGTGAAAATCATTCAGCCATATGCACTACAGAGGGTTTTGAGGCAATTAGGAAGGTATTGGATTGTGCCCGAAGATGAAGATCTAAGTACTCAGGTCATAGAGTTAATCTAGAAGCCGCGTTGCCCGAGGATTTTGTTCAATAGGACTGGAATAGCTGCCGGTATCTAAAACATGGCACCCAAGTACCAGATGTCGCAAAGGGGGAAGTGGATCCAAACTATGCTGCTTGGTTTGAGAAAAGGTCTTGTGTGAACAACGATCCGGAACCCGAACCTGAGAGGCCTACCAAAAGACCTCATGTTCAAGCTTTTGATGACAAAATCCAAGAAAGATTAGCATGGGGAGAGAAGGAAAAGGCATATCAAGCTGAGATTCATGCCTTAAAGCTGAGAAACATGGAATTCAACAATGATCTCCAAGCCCAGGAAGCCGAAGGTGAAAGAAGAAAGTTGGTCCAAGAGAATGAAGCTCTCAAAGCCCAAATCCGAAATATGAAAATAGTAACTAAAACCCAGGCAGGAGCAAAAAGGATGAAAAGCTCATCTACAATCTTACCCACAAGGCACATGATTTCAAGGATGATTTGCAAAAGACTAAAGTAGAGCTAGAAAATGCTCGAGCTAAGTTAGATAAGGATACAGGGGAACGAGCTAGTCTCATCCGCCAACTGAAGGAGAAATACGATAAGGGGGTGGTGAGTATGAAGAAAAAGGTCAAGATCTTTGAAAATCAAATGGCTAAGCAGGAAAGAGATTTCAAGGCCGAAAGGGAGCATTGTTATGCCTTGATAGCACGGTTGGAAAGGGATCTACGACAATTTCAAAAACAGAGCCATACAGCTGAGCAAACTTTGGAAGCTAGAGCTCGAAAAATTGGGTATTTATTGCAAGAGAAGTGTAGGATCCGTGAGAGGGTCAGGGCGATTGCATAGTACATCGTGGTAAAATGTCAAGCATGTGAGGACATGACCCACACCACTTTCTTCGTAGCATTCATGACATTTGTCTAGCAGATAATAAATGATTTGGAAAGGCTCCAAGGGGATCTTGCAGATGGGCCCACAGCAGAACCAAACAACACCCCGAGGGCTTCAGGAGTTTTCAAGGCTTTAATGTATTCGTGATCTTTGTTTGAGTCGGTACTTTCTATTTTGAGTATGTTTAGTCATTTTGGAGTCTGTTAGGTCCTTTCAGTTGATGTTTAAAAAAGTTTGTTAGTTTCTTTCGAGTCCATGAGTCTGGAGTCATTATAGTCAAAGTGTTTGTTTTTATGAAAAATTGAAAATCCCAAAAATATTTTTGTTATTTATTTTTCATTTATATCCCCAAGAACTACGCTTGGTCTGATATATGCGAGGTGATGATACGTAGGTAATCTCCATAGGATTCAACTATAACCAAATAAAACAAAAAGAAACAAGAAGAAAAGAGAGGAAAAACAAGAAAAACACGATAGGAGAAGCAAAGAAAAAGAAAATAAGAGTAGAAAAACAAGAGAGAGGCATGAGAGAGTAAAAATAAAAGAGAAAACGGGAATGAAAGAGAGAGGAAAGAAAAGAAAAGGAAGTTGCAAATAGAAATAAGGAAAAGTCGGGATGACGCAAGCAGTCGAGCAAATGCATAATAGAAATGGTTAACTGCTTAGGTGCATTCATTCCCCAAATGTGCGGTTACCAATTTTTTAAAACCCTAATCGCTAACAAAGTTGTTGTTGATGTATTAAGTCCAGGCAAGTGGTTAGTTGATTGGCATTCTGGCAAGCATTCCTACAATACCCAGTCAAAAGGCAAGTTGAACATGGCCAACCAAGAGCTAGATGCGAGTATTGTTGACCCATCAAAAGAAGTGGAAGAAGTGGATGTTAATGCGATGAAAGAAGAGATGTATAAGCTAAAGCAGCAAATGGCTGAAATGTATCAAGCCTGGGTAAAGGGGAATCCACCACCGGTTTATCCCATCAACCCTGCTTATATCCCACTATTGGCTCAACCTTAAGATCCTACCACTGTGAATTCGTCCTCGGCCTTTCCTAACTACCAACAATGCTATGGCACCACTTGCTAAACAACCTCAGCTCCACCACCCAAACAAGTCCCATACCCCCTCCCCCCCACCAACCACTCACCTGTTTGTGGCACCTCCACCCACTGCATTACATAGATCTTCTAGTGAGCCTCTATTCCATACTAACGAAAACTATTATTATCCTCCAGAACTGACCTTTAAAGAACCAGAACCATATTCTTACGCTCCTCATTTTGATCTCTCGGCAAAAACTGAGAAGCCTCCTAAGAATTTAAGCAGGAGGAGATGGTTAGGAAAGTCAAAAGCTTGGAACAATCTTTCAGGAATATGCAGGGGCTAGGTGGACAAGTAAGCATGGCCTATAAAGACATGTGTCTGTTCCCAAATGTCCAATTACCAACACGGTTCAAGCTGCCCAAGTTTGATTTATATGACGGGCATGGTGATCCAGTGGCGCACCTGAGAGGTTTTTTTAGCAAAATGTGAGGAGCAGGTGGAAGAGATGAATTATTGATGGTGTATTTTAGTCAAAGTTTAAGTGGCTCAGCTTTGGAATGGTACACCCGATAAGATCATGGTCGGTGGTACACTTGGGACGATCTGGCCTAAGCATTTTCCTGCCATTTTCAGTACAATCTTGAAATTGTCCCAAACTCATTGACCAAGATTGAGAAGAAACATGGGGAAAGTTTAAGAGAATACGGCCTCCGTTGGAGAGAGAAAGTAGTGAGGTTTGACCCTCTAATGAAAGAGAGTGAAATGGTTGATTACTTCTTGCAGGCCTTAGAGCCCACTTATTTTGGTCGCTTGGTGTCAGCAGTAGGGAAATATTTCAATGAAGTGGTGAAAATGGGAAGAATGGTAGAGGAAGGACTCAAGACAAACAAGATCATGAGTTATTCAGCAATCAAAGCAACCATCCAGGCCATTCAAAGCGGCACTAGGGGCGTACTGGGGAAGAAGAAGAAAGAGGACGTTACGGTAGTTGAGTCAAGAGCTTGGTCCAGGGGCCCGTCACCTTACTATAACTAGCCTCGACCCCACCCCCAAAACTTACCCCCACACTCCATATATCCCACCACAACACTACTACCCATCTCCAGATCCCCACTTCTCTTTCCATCATGCATAAACATACCCTCAACCTCCTGCCCATGCGCAATGGCATGCGCCAACCCCACAGAATACTTACCCAGCTCCATAAAGAACCTATCCACCCTCAAGAGCCTACATAAATTCCCCTAGAATAGGTTTCCAACCAAACCAAGCCTTCAAGAATGAGAGGGCACAGAAGCAAAATACTTTCACTCCATTGTAAGAATCATATACCAGTCTATTTCACAAGTTGAGACAGTTGGGTATGTTGAACCCGATTGAGCCTAAACTGCCAAACCACACTCCGAGGAATCTTAACCATTGGGTGAGTTGTGAATATTGTTCAGCAGCCCCGGGGCATGACACAGAAAAATGTTGAAAATTGAATACAGCCATTCAAGAGATCATTGACATCCGTCGGATCGAGGTTCAGGCCCCAAAGGCGCCTAATATCAACCAGAATTCGTTGCCTCCCATCATGAGACCAATATGATTGAGATAGTGCAAAAAGGAGGAGAGCCTAAGAAGCCCTCACGGACTATAATGATGATCAGGTCCAGTGAAGTCAGGCTAAGTGAGAAGTCAACTAGTGAGAAACCATTGATATACTTGAAAGAGACAAATAGTAAATCAATTGTGGTGGTTTAGAAGGAGTCTTCAAGCAAGGTTGCAGTAAAATAGGGGACAACAAAAGTGGTGGTACCAGGGACATTGAACAAGCCTGTTGTGGTTGTGGAAGGTGCTCGTACAGAGCCAGTTATTCTCAAACCAGTAACCCAGCTGCTAATAGTCAACAGCAAGGCCGTCCCTTGGAACTATGGCCGAATGTCCGTGATTTACAAATGGAAAGAAGTTAAAGAGTAAGTTTTTGAAACCCATCGTATGACTCGCTCGGGGAGATGCTTTGCCCCCGAGGAGTTAAGATAAGCCAAAACCTCCAAAAATAACTCAGTGCTGGCAAAGAAAGTTGTGACCGAAGAAGATGTAGAAAAATTCTTGAAGAAGGTGCAGGACTATTCCATTATAGAGCAATTGAGGAAAACACCTGCTCAGATCTCCTTTCTTTCATTGCTAATCCATTCCGATGAGCACCATCGGTCATTGATGAAAATTTTGAATGAGGCCCATGTTCCCGACAAGATATCGGTAAATCACTTGGAGAAAATAGCAAACAAAATATTCAAGGTGAACAGAGTTACCTTCTCTGATGATGAGTTGCCCATGGAGGGTACTGAGTATAATAGGGCCCTTTATCTGACAGTGAAGTGTGAAGATTCTGTGGTTACCCAAGTTCTGCTCGACAATGGGTCTAGTGCAAATATTTGCCCTCTCTCCATGTTGAACAAGATGAAAGTGAATGATGATAGAAATCTCTATATTCTCTTTTAGACTGTTGCCTCATTGTTTTCGAGACGGACAGCTTATATATTTCTTTCAGACCATTGTATTTAGTATATTGTTAGTAGTTTGTGAGTACTGTGACATCAAATCTTGGGTAGAGGCTATGATTGATTGTTCCGCACTTTGATTTGTATTTAAAAAATTAGACTTCCATTATTGTTCTTGTTCAATTTCATGTTCTATATTGATGTTGTAAACAATTAAAGTAATTGTCTAGTAATGAAAGGGTAAATAAGTGGCTTGCCTACCTACCACGAGTAGGCGCCATCACGATCCCGGTGGTGGGAAATTCGGGTCGTGACAAGTTGGTATCAGAGAACTAGGTTACATAGGTCTCACAACTCACGGACAAACTTAGTAGAGTCTGGGGGTAGGTAAGGAGACGTCTGTACTTGTTCCCCAGAGTCTATTGAGTTTGAAAAAATCTCTAATTAGTTCTTTCTAGTCGTGCGATTTGGTTTCATAATGCTGATTGAATTTCTACTCTGTTCTTTTGCAGATGGCGAGAACACGTGCTTCCTTATCCATCGGTCAGCAGTTCGAGCCCCAGGAAGCTCCCGCTAGGGGCAAAGGACGTGGCCATGCTAGGGGCCGAGTTAGGGGTAGAGCCCAGCCACCAGTAGCAGCACCAGTGGCGGAGCCTCAAGTGGACCTTGACGAGGAGGTTCCGGCCCCAGCCCAAGCAGTTCCGGTGGGCCCAGCTCAGGTCCCAGAGGGGTTTATTGCTACCCCAGTTCTTCAGGACGCCTTGGTCCGGTTGGTTGGCCTCATGGAGAGTGTCACCCAAGCAGGATTGCTCCTTGTAGCACCAGCCACTTCCCAAGCTGGAGGAGGGGCGTAGACTCCTACCATACGTACTCTAGAGCAGGTAGCTCCCCAGACTCAGATTCCACCGGTCCAGCCAGCTGCGGCAGTTCAGCCAGGGGTAGTTGCACAGGTCGGTGATGGAGCGGCTATGTCCGCAAATGCTTTGTGGAGGCTGGACAGGTTCACCAAGCTCTTCACTACTACATTCAGCGGAGCTTCTTCTGAGGACCCCCAAGATTTCGTATATAGCTGCCACGAGGTTCTTCGGAACATGGGCATTGTGGAGTCTAATGGAGTTGATTTTACAGCTTTTCTTCTATCTGGATCCGCCAAGACTTGGTGGAGGGATTACTGCTTAGCCAGACTAGTAGGGTCCCCGCCTTTGACTTGGGATCAGTTTTCGGAGTTGTTTATAGAGAAGGTTCTTCCCGTTACTCAGAGGGATGCTTACCGGAGGCAGTTTGAGCACCTCCAATAGGGGTCTATGACGGTCACCCAGTATGAGACTTGGTTTATCAATCTAGCTCGTCATTCCCTCGTCATACTCCCCACTGAGGGGGAGAGAGTGAGGAGATTCATTGATGGTTTGATTCAGACTGTTCGTCTTCAGATGGCCAGAGAGGCGGGTAGTGACATTACCTTTCAGGAGGCGGCCAATGTGGCCCGAAGGATTGAGATGGTTCTGCCATAGGGGGTGGTCATAGGGCAGACAAGAGACCCCGTTACTCAGGTCGATTCGGTGGTGCCTCATTTGGAGGCAGGGATTCTTATGATAGGGGTCAGCCTTCCAGGCCATTTCAGTCAGCCCTCCAGGCTTCGCAGGGTGTTCTAGGTGATCGTGGCTTTCGTGGGCAGTATTCCGATCAGCAGTCACTCAGTGCACCGCCAGCTCCCATCAGTGCACAGCCTCTTCAGAGTTTTCGTAGAGGTTATTCGGGTCGTCAGGGCCACTCTCATCGTAAGGAGGGATTTTATGAGTGTGGTGAGTATGGTCACATCAGGAGAGCTTGCCCGAGATTGAGGGATATACAGTCGCAGCAGCAGGGTCCTCGCCCCATAATTCAAGCACCAAGTGACCCACAACCTGCCCAGCCAGCCAGGGGCGGGGATGGGGATCATAGAGGTAGAGGTCGAGACCGTAGAGGTAGAGGCCGGACTGGCAGAGGTAGGGGTCAGCAAGTAGCCAATTGTCCTAGAGACATAGTTCAGGGAGGTGGGGCTGAGCCTCGATTTTATGCTTTGCCAGTCAGACCAGAGGCAGAGTCGTCAGATGCCGTTATTACAGGTACTATTCTGGTTTGTGATTGAGATGCGTCAGTGCTATTTGACCCTGGGTCTACATATTCATATGTGTCGTCCTATTTTACACCCTGCCTGGCTATGTCTAGTTATGCTTTAGACATTCCTGTTTATATATCTACACCGGTGGGTGACTCCATAGTAGTCGACCGGGTGCATCGTTCCTGTGTGGTTATGTTTGAGGGTCTTGAGACCCGTGTTGATTTACTGCTTTTAGATATGGTGGATTTCAACATTATTTTGGGGATGGATTGGTTGTCCCCGTATCATGCTATCTTAGATTGTCACGCCAAGACCGTGACGTTGGCTTTGCCAGAATTACCCCGACTAGAGTGGAAAGGGACCTCAGGTCATGCCATCCGCAGTGTTATATCATATGTTAAGGCTCGACGCATGGTCGAGAAGGGGTAGCTTATCTGGAATATGTTCGTGACTCCAGCGCAGAGGTTCCTTCTATTGACTATGTTCCTATTGTTCGAGAGTTCCCCTAGGTTTTCCCTTTAGACCTGCCGGGTATGCAACCTGACAGGGATATTGATTTCTGTATTGATCTGGATCCAGGCACGCAACCCATTTCTATTCTGCCGTATCGCATGGGCCCGCCAGAGTTAAAGGAGTTAAAGGACCAGTTGCAGGATTTACTAGAGAAGGGTTTTATCAGGCCTAGTGTTTCTCCTTAGGGTGCGCCGGTGTTATTCGTAAAGAAGAAAGATGGTTCGATGCGGATGTGTATTTATTACCGGCAGTTGAACAAAGTGACGATAAAGAACAAGTACCCTTTGCTGAGGATTGATGATTTGTTTGACCAGCTTCAGGGAGCAAAGGTGTTCTCAAAGATAGACTTGAGATCTGGCTATCATCAGCTAAAGATTAGGGCGTCTGATGTCCCTAAGACAGCATTCCGCACTCGATATGGGCAATATGAGTTTTTAGTCATGTCATTTGGGTAGACCAATGCCCCGGCAGCATTTATAGAGTTGATGAACCGAGTGTTCAGGCCATATATAGACTTATTCGTAATACTCTTTATTGATGATATCCTGGTGTACTCCCATAGCCAGGAAGAGCTTGAGCAGCACCTCAGAGTAGTTCTTCAGACCCTGAATGATAGTCAGTTATATGCTAAGTTTTCGAAGTGTGAGTTCTGGTTGAGTTCGGTTGCATTTCTGGGTTATATTGTATCACCAGAGGGTATTCAGGTGGACCCGAAGAAGACTGAGGCAGTCAAGAATTGGCCTCGACCAGCTTCAGTGACTGAGATTCGGAGTTTCTTGGGGTTAGCAGGTTATTACCGTCGGTTCGTAGAGGGATTTTCGTCTATTGCAGCCCCGATGACCAGATTGACCCAGAAAGGTGCCCAGTTCAGGTGGTCAGATGAGTGTGAGGCGAGCTTTCAGAAGCTCAATACAGCTCTGAGTACGGTACCGGTATTGGTTTTGCCCACGGGTTCAGGGCCTTACACAGTCTATTATGATGCTTATCGTGTTGGGCTTGGTACAGTATTGATGCAGGATGGCAAAGTCATTGCCTATGCTTCGAGACAGTTGAAGATCCACGAGAAGAATTATCCGGTTCATGATCTAGAGTTGGCAGCTGTTTTTCATGCTTTGAAGATTTGGAGGCATTATCTATATGGTGTGATGTGTGAGGTGTACACGGATCACAAGAGCCTTCAGTATCTGTTTAAGCAGAAAGAGTTGAATATGAGGCAACGAAGGTGGTTAGAGTTTTTGAAAGATTATGATGTTACTATCTTGTATCACCCAGGTAAGTCCAATGTTATGGCCGATGCATTGAGCAGGAAATCCGCCAGCATGGGTAGTCTTGCTTATATTCTGGCCAGCCAGAGACCGCTTGCTTTAGATGTTCAGGCCTTGGCCAATCGATTGGTGAGATTAGATATTTATGAGCCTAGCAGAGTGTTAGTTTGCACGGTCGATCGTTCTTCTCTATTGGAGCGTATTCGCGATCGACAGTTTGACGATCCCCATTTGTGTGTCCTGAGAGACACGGTGCAGCGTGGAGGTGCCACGAAGGTGAACTTAGATGATGATGGTGTTTTGAGATTTCAGGGGTGAGTTTGTGTGCCCAATGTTGATGGGATTCGAGAGTTGATCTTAGCGGAGGCCCATAGTTCTCGGTATTCTATTCACCCGGGCGCCACAAAGATGTATCAGGACTTGCGGTAGCATTATTGGTGGCGTAGGATGAAGAAGGATATTGTTGCGTATGTGGTTTGGTGTTTGAATTGTCAGCAGGTCAAATATGAGCATCAGAGGCCCGGTGGTTTGTTTCAGAGGATTGAGCTCCCTGAGTGGAAGTGGGAGAGGATTACCATGGATTTCATTACTGGACTTCCGCTGACTCGGAAGAAGTTTGATGCTATTTGGGTCATTTTTGATAGGCTGACCAAGTCAGCTCATTTCATTCCAGTGGCAGTCTCTTATTCATCCGAGAGGTTAGCTGAGATTTATATCAGGGAGATTGTCCGCCTTCATGGTGTGCTGGTATCCATCATTTCGGACCGGGGTACGCAGTTTACCTCGCGCTTCTGGAGAGCAGTTCAGCAAGATTTGGGCACCCAGGTCTAGGGTAGCATAGCATTCCATCCTCAGACGGACGGTCAGTCCGAGCGGACTATAAAGATTTTGGAGGATATGCTACAAGCTTGTGTTATTTATTTTGGAGGCTCGTGGGACCAGTTTTTGCCTTTAGCAGAGTTTGCCTACAACAACAGCTACCAGTCCAGCATTCAGATGGCTCCGTATGAGGTGTGTATGGTAGACAATGTCGGTCTCCAATCGGATGGTTTGAGCCGGAAGAGGCTCGGTTATTGGGTACAGACTTAGTTCGGGAGGCCTTAGATAAGGTCAAGATCATTCAGGACAGGCTTCGTTCGGCTCAGTCGCGTCAAAAGAGTTATGCAGACCGTAAGGTCCGAGATGTGGCTTTTATGGTTGGTGAGCGAGTATTGCGCCGAGTATCGCCTATGAAGGGCATGATGAGGTTCGGAAAGAAAGGCAAGCTCAGCCCTAGGTACATTGGTCCGTTTGAGATTCTTTATCGAGTAGGAGAGGTGGCTTAAAGACTTGCATTGCAACCTAACTTATCAGCCGTGCATCGAGTTTTTCATGTGTCTATGCTTTGGAGGTATCACGGCGATCCTTCCCATGTGTTAGACTTCAGCACTGTCCAGTTGGACAAGGATTTATCTTATGAGGAGGAGCTGGTATCTATTCTACACCGGCAGGTTCGTCAGTTGAGATCTAGGAGTTTTCCCTCCGCTCATGTTCAGTGGAGAGGTCAGCCCCCTGAGGCCTCGACCTGGGAGTCCGAGTCTGATATGCGAAGCCGTTATTCACATCTGTTCCCCGACTCAGGTACTTCTTTCTTTTGTCCGTTCGAGGACGAACGGTTCTTTTAGAGGTGGAGGATGTGACGACCCAAAGGTTCATCACCTGTTTCCTCATTCGTTCCGTGCTTTCGAGGCCTTGAAAACCTCATTTTTTGTTGCCTCGATTTGCGTGCACAGTCCGGGCACATAGTTGGAAAGCGTTTATATTGAAATATGTGAATTCTGTGAAAATTTTGAAGAATTTTGATATTAATATGATTAAAGTTGACTTTTATCAACATTTTGGATAAACGGACCCGGACCCGAGATTGGACAGTCCTGGAAGGTCCGTAGAAAAATATGGGACTCGGGCATGTGCCCGGAGTCGAATTCCGAGGTCTAGAACCCGAGGAAAGAATTTTTCTGTTAAATTGTTTTTCTAAAATTATTAAGAAAAATGGAGATGAAAATTGATCAAAAGACTGAGGTATCGGGCTCGTATTTTGGTTCCGACGCCCGGTACAAGTCTTATATATTGTTTAAGCGCTTTCTGTGAAGTTTGGTCGAAATCGGACGTCGTTTGACATTTTCGGACTATAGGTTCCAAGTTTGAAAGTTCATGAAGTTTAGAAGAAAAATAATGACTTTGAGGCTTGATTCATTGATGTTGATGTTATTTTGGCGATTTGATCACACGAATAAGTCCGCAGGCCCGGCGTCTCTTCTTATGTTCTCTTTTAGAATGTTGCCTCATTGTTTTCTAGACGGACAACTTATATATTTCTTTCAGACCATTGTATTTAGTATATTCTTAGTAGTTCGTGAGTACTGTGACACCAAATGTTGGGTAGAGGCTATGATTGACTGTTCCGCGTTTTGATTCGTATTTAAAAAATTAGACTTCCGCTATTGTTCTTGTTAAATTTCATATTCTATATTGATGCTGTAAACTGTTAAAGTAATTGTCTAGTAATGAAAGGGTAAATAAGTGGCTTTCCTAGCTACCACGAGTAGGCGCCATCACGATCCCGATGGTGGAAAATCTGGGTCGTGACACTAAAGTGACATATCCTCCCCATGGGCTGGCTTCGTGGCCCAACACGCTGAAGGCCCCATCTTACTTATGAAAATTATTGGATTTGATGATTAAAAATTTGAATTATAGACTTTGGGCCTTTCAAGTTAGGTAGTAAATTTGAACTAAGGAGATTTCCAGTAATAGAGGTCCCCTTGTTTAAATTTGGACTTGATCTTGAGGCCCGAGTCTTTTAATGCTATCAATAATAATTAATTTGTATTGTTAATTAATTAGGCCTTTGGAGACAATATTTAATAGAGAATAATAGTCTTTTTTAGGATGGCCATTAAAATAAAATGAGGTGCGCCGCGCGAAACAAAATTCATAAATTGTGTGGCCCTCTTTAAATACTTACCTTAAAATATTTAGAAATCGGGACATGCCATTTAGCAAATTTCCATGGCCTCCCGCAAAGATATCAACCCGCTAGTTTCTTTAGGTGCACCTTTTAATAAATTTACCTTCTTAAACTCGAGTGTGTATTTCATGTGACCCAAATCCAAATCCCAAAATATTGAATAAAATGTGTCGCAGATCCGGGTGCATTTCATGTGACGTGATCCAAAAATATGTTTTAAACGACGTTCAATTTCCTTAAAATTAAAAGAGTAAATAATTTTAAAATTGCACTATAGGATGACATGTATTAACATCAGATGTTAAGCCATTTATATTAGTTTAAGCGACCGCGCTAGAACCACAAAATCCGGGGGTGCCTAACACCTTCTCTCGGGTTAAAAGAATTCTTTATTCAGAATTTCTGGTTCGCAGACTCAACAAGGAAAGTCGAAATCTTCCTCGATTTGGGATTCAAAATAAACCGGTGACTTGGGACACCAAAAGCCAAACCTATCCCAAGTGGCGACTCTGAAATAAATAAATAATCCCATTTCGAATAATGCCACTTTAATTGAAAAAAATTCCTTATACATTGTCCTTCGGGGTAGGTGTGTAAAAAGGAGGTGTGACAGCTCTAGCGACTCTGCTGGGGAAACGAACCCAGAATTTCAGTTCAGGGTTCAAGAATTCGAGCTTAGAATAACTGTTATATTTGGCTTTACCCGATTTTTCTATATGTTTCATGGTAAATGTGCTAAATGCTTTACCGCTTTGGTATTTGGTGAATTGTATATATAAACTGCTATGAAACCCTTCCTCTCTCTGAGTCTTGTACATCATGGATAAGGGTGCACTTTATGTGACTTCTCTTCTGTTTAGAGTCTTATCCCATTTAGAACAAGGTTCGGATAAGTTGCTAAGCCGGCGGAGCTTCTGTATCCCCGGTACACTGCCTCCCCCTCGGCTCGAGTTGTCCGCTCGGGTAAGCCAGGTCTAGAAGAATAAACCCAGATTTTCAAACCTAGAATAACAAAGCCTCATGCCGGATCCCAAGTAGGAACGTTTGTTCGCATCATGTGCATTTGACTTAGGGGACTCAACACAGGGGTTAGGTCCGTCTAGGACAGGTGACCTGAAATGAAAAGACCATCCTGATGCATCTTACTTGCTACTTGTGCATCTATTTGCTCGGCTTTGCATGTTGACCGGATTGTACACAATGGAAGAGAGTTGAACGGAAAATAGCAGTGTTAGGACTAAGTGAGGGGAACCACTTGTTTTGAAAAAAAAAAACAATGCCCAAATAGTACTCTGCTGGATTTTTGAAAAAAAAAAAGATTTTTGTTTTCAAAATAGTTGGTTTTGTCAAATCTGACCGAACTACGCGGGTCTGATTCTCACCAGATGTGAGATGCGTAGGCAAACCTCATCAGTTCCGACCCCAATTTTTAAAAAATCCAAAAATATTTTTCATTAGTTCCTTCTTTAGAAATCTTTTCTTAGAAAATTCAAAAAAAAAAGGAAGAAGTTTTTAAAACACAAAAATAAATTGTTTCCTTCTTTCTGAAGTCTTTCATAAGGAAAAGGAAACCAATAAAATATATCCAAAAATACGGGTTTCCTTCATTTTGAAGTAATTTTCTAAAAAAAAAATCAAAAAAAAATCAGAAACAAAAATTCAAGAAAAAACCTCCTTAGATGTCTTTCTTTCACAAATGACAATAAAAAAGAAATTTGAACAAATTGAAGTCCAAAAATATTTTTGCTTTTCTTTAGAAGTACTTTTGTAAATTAACAAAAAACTCAGAAATCCAAAATATTTTCATCTTTCAAAATTAAGAGGCAACTTCCAAAATCCAAAAAGAAAAAAAAATCTTTCTTCTTTAGAGAAAAAGAAAAAAAAATTCCTTTCTTCTTTTAAAGCATTTTTCTTAGAAAATTCCAAAAAGAAACAAAAATCAANAAAAAATATATATATATATATATATATATATATATATATATATATATATATATCATTCCTTCTTTTAAAGCATTTCTTTCAAAAATTTCAACAAAAAAAAAAGAGTTAGCTTTTTACTCCATTCTCAATCTTCAAGAACTACGTTTGGTATGATTCATACGGGGTCATGATACGTAGGCAATCTCCATAAGATTCGACCGTATACCTAAGAAAAAAGAAAAGAGAGGAAGGAAAATAAGAGAAAAATAAGAATGGAAAAGAAACACAAAAAGAGGGAAAATAAGAAAACCGAGAGAAAGAAACCATGGCAAAAAGCAAAGGCAAGAACGAAAGAAAAGAAAAGAGGGAGAGCAAAGAAAAGAAGAAAAAAAAGAGAGAAAAGGAAAATAGTGGAAATCCAAAGAAAAATGGCCAAGAATAAGGAAAAGTCGGGATGACGCATGCAACCGTTGCAAACATGTAGACACCCATTTAACTGTATAGGTGCATCACACCCGAATGTGCGGTTACCTATCTGTTACTTGTCTCAAACTAACCGTTTGTTGCTATCAATCTCCAGCCTAGGTTTATAGAAACGCGGTTGGTTTTTGGTAAACTAGCATCACAGTAGTATTTTACTAGATCAAAAGGGAGTATAGAAATGTCGTCTGAAATGACTTTGCCAGCAATTCTCATCACTAAAGACAGCCCCATCTCGGGGATCCCGACCTCCGAGTCTGCCACAGCTGAAGAAAACTGGATATTACGTCTCCGAGTTATGGAGATGTGGGATGCATGGACTAACGGAAGGTCCAAGTGCTATCCCTGGCTTTCCTGAATTGTTCCCTAGATCCGGGGGTACTTCCAACATCCCCATCATTTATCCGAATACCCCATTAGGACAACTTACCATGTCTGCTCACTTTGTAGGAACACCTTCTGAGGTACGCCCCCAGGTGGTCACATCAGGAGTAGCTCCCAATATTTTTACTGCTCCACCATGCTCTGCCACTACACAGCCTTCGCTACCTAGGCCCGCTTTTGA
This sequence comes from Nicotiana glauca, assembly GCA_026770625.1. NCBI lineage: Eukaryota > Viridiplantae > Streptophyta > Magnoliopsida > Solanales > Solanaceae > Nicotiana > Nicotiana glauca. Next base: position 28,913 of record MU777221.1, on the reverse strand, counting down.
TCCATCGGTCTTCTCTTTCCAAAATCCTATTTTTCAAGCGGATCCTCCTCAATATCCCACATACACTTACTCTCAACCACCCCCGTTTGAGTTCACTGCCGGACAAGATAAAACTCCCAAAGCTCCTGAACAGGATGAGATGGAAAAATGGATGAGGAGCTTAGAGCAGAGCTTAAAAAACATGTAAGGTTTAATCGGGCAGAAGAGTGTCTCCTTTACTGATCTGTGCATGTTCCCTCACGTGCACCTGCCCATGGGATTCAAAATGCTGAAGTTTGAGAAATATGATGGGCATGGCGATCCCATTGCTCACCTTGAAAAGTAATGCAACCAATTGCGCGGGGCTGGAGGAAAAGAGGAGCTGCTAATGGCTTACTTTGGAGAAAACTTGGTAGGTATAGCCTCGGAATGGTATATGGATCAGGACACCTCCCGATGGCACATTTGGGATGATCTCACCAAAGATTTGTGAGACAGTTCCAGTACAACATAGACATTGCGCCAGACAGGAACTCCTTGGCGAATCTGAAGAAGAAATCATCAGAAAGTTTTCGGGAATATGAGATTAAGTGGCGTGAGCAAGCATCGAGGGTAAAACCTCCAATAGATGAAGTGGAAATGGTCGCCGTATTTCTTCGGGCCCAGGAAGCAGATTATTTCCAGAACATGATGTCAGCTATGGGCAAACCATTTGCGGAAGAGATTAAGATCGGTGAGATGGTGGAGAATGGTCTGAAAACAGGCAGAATCTTGAGCCAGTCAGCCATTAGAGCAACCTCCCAAGCCATTCAAGGCGGGTCTAGAGGAATGGCCACTATGATGAACCCTACTGCAGTGCCCTAGAATTATCATCAGATGGTGGTTACGTGTAAAGGTAAAGAGATTTTAGGAGAACTTCTAGAAAATCCCCCTGTTGAAAAATACTCAAACATAGAAGAGGTAAACAATGCCACCAGAAGGTGTGTCCCACCTAAGAAACCTGTGAGTGCTGAGGAAGCAGAAGCTTTATTTCAGAAGATGAAGATGGCCGACTATGAGGTGGTCGGTCAATTGCGAAAGTATCCCGAACAAGTGTCATTGCTGATGAAATCCCCTGAGCATCAAAAGGTTTTAATGAAAACTCTAAATGAGGCATACATGCCAGTTGAAACCTCGGTGGAACAACTAGAAAGGATGGCGGAAAAGGCTCTTTGCTGTCAATCAGATTTCATTTAGCAAAAATGACTTGCCTCTAGAAGGAGCTGCTCACAACAAAACCTTGCACTTAACCATTAAATATAAGGAATATTATGTAAAGCGAGTCATGGTAGACGGAGGTTCAGGGGTAGACATTTTCCCACTCTCCACACTACAGCGTATGGAAATCGGGACTGGAAGGATTCGTCCCAACAATGTCTGTGTGAGAGCCTTTGATGGCATCAAAAGAGATACAATTGGAGAAATTGACCTAATCTTGACTATTGGACCGATGGACTTCGAGGTGACTTTCCAAGTGCTGGACATGGATACGTCCTATAATTTTCTTCTGGCAAGGCCTTAGATCCATGACGCAGGAGTTGTACCTTCTAACCTCTACCAAATGGTGAAATTTGAATATGAGGATCAAAAAATTGTGGTTCATAGAGAAGATGAATAGTCAATCTATCGGGACCCATCTGTCCTATGCTTAGAAGCGAGTGAAGGTAGTGAGGACATAGTCTACCAAGCATTTGAAGTTGTGGTGGCGGATCAGCATGAAGAGGGAACTCCTAGCCCTCAAGCCTTCCTATCCAATGCCTCGATTATGGTGGCCAAGGAAATGATCGGACATGGTTTCAAGCCAGGAAAAGGACTTGGGAAAGCTCTACAAGGAATATCTGAGCCAGTGACTCTGCCTACAATTGAAAATTTCTTCGGGATAGGTTTCCTGCCTACCCCAGATGATATACAGTGGGCAGATGAGAGAAAGAACGAGGGATGGGTTTTGCCACAGCCACTGCCACATTTGTATGAAACCTTTGTCAAGCCGAAATACAGCGAAGATGAAGATGATGAGGTTTTTACGGCCGAAGAAATTGAGGAAATATACATGGTTCAACCGGGAGAGGGCACTAGCACCGCTGAGGTATTATATATGGGACCAAGCGCCAAGCTTCAAAATTGGAAGGCTACGCCATTTCCGATCAAGTAGGAGTCTTGGTAGACTTGCCTTGCTACTTTTTCTGCATCCCGAGTTATTCCAGGGTGTAACTCGGATATTTCCTTTAGTTTCTTGTCTTTAAATTCCCAAATGTGAACCCTGTTATCTTCAAATTCCAAGAAATTAAATCAATATTTCATCATTCATTTTTCTTTATTCTTTCTGATTTTACTATTTTTCTTTTTCATTTCTTCTCTTCAGTTCTAATAATGCGGCTTTAAATAACATGACATGCTTACGGACTTCATGCCCAGATCCCAAAATGCTATCTGACTTCGAAATAATAAATCAAGACTCTAAATGCAAAGAAGGTAACTTTGAGTAAATAAAATAAAAAATTGGAACAACTGAAGGAAATTTGTTTCGCGGGTTGGAAAGGTCCATACATTACAACAAGAGTAATATCAAAAGAGTGTGTTGTACTTGGGGCGCATCGGTAGGAGCAACCCCATACCTTTTGGTCTACGAAACTGAGGCTGTAGTACCCGCAGAGGTAGAAATCCCTTCTCTCCGGATCATCGTTGAAGCAGAGATTGAGGACAGTGAGTGGGTCAAGACTCATCTCGAAAAGTTGGCCTTAATTGATGAAAAGCGGATGGCTGCGGTTTGTCATGGGCAGTTGTACCAACAAAGAATGGCCCGCGCTTATAATAAGAAAGTGCATCCCAGGAATTTTGAAGTGGGACAACTTGTGTTAAGACGCATTCTTCCTCATCACCAAGAAGCAAAATGAAAATTTGCTTCTAATTGGAAGGTTCCATACATCATCAGAAAGATATTGACGAGAAGAGCATTGTATCTGTGTGATATCGAAGGAAATGATCCCGAAGCAGCTGTGAATGTGGACACAGTAAAAAGGTACTATGTCTAGACATTCTACGGTGATAACTTTATTCAGTTGAAATAACGAAGGCTTTTTTTTCCGCTATCCAAACACTGTCAATCTTTCGCAAACCTTTTGAGCCGGTTACTCTTCCTTGATTACCCTCTTTGGAACCCGGAAGTGCTATCAAAAAAAAAATGAAAAAATGAAAAATGAAAAAGAAAAGAAAAGAAAGAAAAACAAAACAAAAACAAAAACAACAAACCAAAACTTCCTGAACTACGCCTGACTTGATTCCGAAAGGATACGTAGGCAGCCTCTCCCTGTGGTTCAGTCACACCAAAACAAAAATCCCATATTCCCCCAAAAAGTGAAACTGGGGCAGATGACATAATGGCTCGGCCATGAGCCCATCAAAATGGTTCCAAAGTTGTAATTCTATCTGAAATTCTTTTTACCCAAAGACCTTTTCCAAGTCCTTCTGATCAATTGGCAAAGGCGTGGGAAATTGGAAACATTATTGTTGGAAGATGCACCCAAAATTGAGAGAAATAAAATGAGAGTCTTATCGGTGAAAACCTGCGGGCACCATAAGGCGACGGTGAGTAGAGAAATTGAAAATGAGAGAGTCCGTTTGGTGAAAACTCGTAAAGAGCACTATCGGGCGATGGTGAGAAGAGAAATAAGAGAGGTCAATTAGTGAAAACCCACAAAGGGCATTGCCGGCTGAAAAGAGGACATCTCCCACCACTAAAAGAGTCCTGGCAAGGTTCCCTAGTTTTGAAGTATTGGTCAACGAGTTTACGAGAAGTTGGAAAGTTTGTGCGGGTCAGGCATCCAATCCAAGAAGCATGTCATGTCTATTTGAAGCCTGCATGCAACCCCAGATAAGTCCTTATTTTCCCCCCGAAAGGGACGCTTCTCTTTAAACTCAGCTTCTTGCTTTTTGCTTACTTTTTCCTTGAATTCCTTTCGGTTTAACTCTTTTTATGAAACTAGTACCAAGAAAAGGTAGCACGACTGGTTTTACAGGGCTTTGCCTAACAAAAGCTAAAGAAAGTACCCAGCCTCAGCGGGTGCATCACGCCAATCCCGACTAGCCATGATTGTTGATGCTTTCAAAGCAAATATATGGAAGAGGAAAGAAAGCCGAGGACAAAGGTTCTAATAGTAAAGTAAAGTGAAAAGGCAGAGCCCCAAGCGGGCAAGTCATCATGAAATCTTGAAAGTTGAATCATGCAGTTTGAAAGAGAGAATCATCTTCAAAACCAGCAAGCAGCAGAGGGTCTCGACAAAAGCTAGGCTGGGATTAAGCAATCAAGGGCATACAACCAACCGCCGTTTCAAACTAACAATTGTTCTTTGTTTGAAAATTGAAACAGGTGCAATCCAGGCAACCGCGCAAAAGCAGGCATAGCCAAAAGAAAAGAAACGCACAAGTGCTGAAACAGCTTTGCAACAAATAATCAATGCACAAGGGAAGTTTCCTCCAAGTCCTTTCCTACGTCTTATCAAAAAATTTAAAAAAAGAAAAAAGAGTAAGAGATATAACAAAAGAAGAAAATCCCGAAACAGGACAGTTTAGAATTCCCAACATCAACCTGGTACCTTGTTAGCCAATATTAGGGCTCCAATCTTTGAGTTGAGCATTTTTCCTTTAGCCAACATTAGGGCTCCAATCCCTGAGTTAAGCGTTTTTTCCCTTAGCCAACATTAGGGCTCAAATCCCTGAGTTGAATGTTTTTTCCTTTAGCCAACATTAGGGCTCTAATCCCTGAGTTGAGCGTTTTTCCTTTAGCCAACATTAGGGCTCTAATCTCTAAGTTGAGCGTTTTTCCTTTAGCCAACATTAGGGCTTCAATCCCAGAGTTGAGCGTTTTTCCTTTAGCCAACATTAGGGCTCCAATCCCTGAGTTGAGCATTTTTCCCTTTAGCCAACATTAGGGCTCTAACCCCTGAGTTGAGCTTTTTTCCTTTAGCCAACATTAGGGCTCCAATCCCTACACTAGCTTACTCATAGGAAGCTAGCCTAGCAGATGACCCTTATTTAGATTCCATTCCCTGAGTTGAGCGTTTTTCCTTTAGCCAATATTAGGGCTCCAATCCCTGAGTTGAGCATTTTTCCCTTTAGCCAACATTAGGGCGCTAACCCCTGAGTTGATCATTTTTCCTTTATCCAACATTAAGGCTCCAATCCCTGAGTTGAGCAATTTCCCTTTAGCCAACATTAAGGCTCTAATCCCTGGGTTGAGCGTTTTTCCTTTAGCCAACATCAGGGCTCCAATCCCTAAGTTGAGCGTTTTTCCTTTTAGCCAACATTAGGGCTCTAATCCCTGAGCTGAGAATTTTTCCGTTTAGCAAACATTAGGGCTCCAATCCCTGAGTTGAGCATTTTTCCCTTTAGCCAACATTAGGGCTCCAATCCCCCTGAGTTGAGCATTTTTTCCTTTAGCCAACATTAGGGCCCCAATCCCCGAGTTGAGCATTTTTCCATTTAGCCAACATTAGGGCTCCAATCCCCGAGTTGAGCATTTTTCCCTTTAGCCAACATTAGGGCTCCAATCTTTGAGTTGAGCATTTTTCCTTTAGCCAATATTAGGGCTCCAATCCCTGAGTTGAGCATTTTTCCTTTAGCCAACATTAGGATTCCAATCCCTGAGTTGAGCATTTTTTTCCTTTAGCCAACATTAGGGTTCCAATCCCTGAGTTGAGCATTTTTCCTTTAGCCAACATTAGGGCTCCAATGCCTGAGTTGAGCGTTTTTTCTTTAGACAATATTAGGGCTCCAATCCCTGAGTTGTGCGTTTTTCCTTTAGCCAATATTAGGGTTCCAATCCCTGAGTTGAGTGTTTTTTCCTTTAGCCAACATTAGGGTTCCAATCCCTAAGTTGAGCATTTTTTCTTTAGCCAACATTAGGGCTCCAATCCCTGAGTTGAGCGTTTTTCCCTTAGCCAACATTAGGGCTCTAATCCCCCCAACATTAGGGCTCTAATCCCTGAGTTGAGCATTTTTCTTTAGCCAACATTAGGGCTCCAATCCCTAAGTTTTGCATTTTTTTCCTTTATCCAACATTAGGGCTCCAATGATCCCTAAGTTGAGCGTTTTTTTCCTTTACCCAATATTAGGGCTCCAATCCCTGAGTTGAGCATTTTTCCTTTAGCCAACATTAGGGCTCCAATCCTTGAGTTGAGCATTCTTCCTTTAGCCAACATTAGGTCTCCAATCCCTAAGTTGCATCTTTTTAGACAAAGGGGCTCCAATCCCTCATTTGTTCTATCATAGATAAATACAATCCTTGAAAAAAAAAACAAAAAAAGGAGAGAACGAGTTCAGACTTTGTCACAAAAAACTCACAAAATTTTCCTAGTGAAAACTAGGGCAGAAAAATTTCGTTCGTTTGTTTGTTTTGGGTGTCTGAGCAGGTTTGACCTCAAGGCACAGGGTTCGAGGTGACCAAAAGGATGAGTCTCAATCTAGAATAAAGAAAAAAAAAATAACAAAAAGAAGTGAATTCAAAATGTTGAAGCGAACAGAGGTGCGGATTGCTCAAAACTTGATTGAAGTCACAAGCTCCGCCGATCCCTCTTTGACCCAATGCTGAAGAAAGAACCAACACCTACAGCTTGCGAGCATCAAGATTCAGATCGGAGTCTACAGCAAAATCAGCTAAGACTCAAGATCAAGCTTCAAGAGAATTATAGATAGGAATCTTGTAACTCATTGTTGATAGGCATAGCTAGCTTAGCTTTGATTTTCCTTTTTGGTGTAATAAGGAGGTCAGCAAGCAGTAGCAGCAGCAACAGCAGTGAAATCACAGCTCCTGGTAGTCCCAGCTACCAAAACTTTCTGAACTACACTGACCTGATTCCTTTATAGCCAAGGATATGTAGGCAACCTCTGAAGCAATGTTCGGTCAGACATTTTTTAAAATGCTTCTCATAGAGTACCAGGCAGGCAAAAATCTCTCTTGTTGCTCATTTATCTTTGCCCGAAAACCTTTCGTGTCTCCGAGCAAAGAGGGGCAGTTGTGAGCATGTAATTTTTGCCTCGCTTGAATTACTCCTATAGAATTCCTAAAATTATGATTTTTCCTTTATTATTTGATTTTAGGAAATTAATTGTATGATTTTGTATTTGTTTGCGTATTTGTGTGCATTTTTAATCGATAGAATTCATAAAAATACAAAATAAATTGCATTAGAATTTAGGATTTAATTTTATATTTTTTTAGACTAATTAGTAATTAGGCTTTTACAAAAATATAAAAAAAATTATAAAGAAACTTTGATTTGTTTTGTATGATTTTAATTTTAGTGTTAGGTTTGTTAATTTCTTTCAAATTGATATTAGACTAATTTTAGCTTAATTAGGTGGTTTGAATTAATTGTGAGGTTTAATTTTAGTTTTAAAACTAAAAAAAAGAGAAAAGAGAAAAAAACAAATGAAATAAATGGAAAGGAGTTAAATAAAACAAAGGAGAAAGAAACAGGGCGGCCTGCATTGGGCCAACGACCAATTCTAATTCTGGCCCAGTTTTTTTAAAACCTTAAACCTGTCCATATAACCCAAGTGCCCTGCCCAATTATCCGGTCCAATCCCGGCCTTTTTATGCCCAAAACGACCGCGTTTCCCTGCTTTTAATCACGACCGTTGGATCTCATCAATCCAACGGTCCGGAAATAATGAGTTTTAGGGTATATAAATGTCGGAAGGCCCCTACCCCCAAACCATCATCTCCCACACCCCTAATATCCAAACCGCCTACCACCGTCCCTCCGCCGTCCGCCGGCGGCGATTCTCCAAATAACCCCAAAATTACACCATAGTTCCCTCTACACCTTCCCGTTCCAAATCCAACCTCAGTTTCTTTCAAATCTCATCCCAGCTCGTCGAATAATTGAAACGGTAGTGCCGCCTCCGCCGTGTATGGCGCCGCCGCCTCTGATGGCCACCAAATTAGCACCATATAGCCTTCTTACCCCCTATTCCCAAATCCACAACCCATAGCCTTCGAATCATCCTCGCATGGCTCGAATTTTATATCGAAGTTTGGTCAGAAACCCTAATTCCTCAATATGTTGGGGTTAATGAGTTCTGGGCTATAATAGCCCTTAATCATGTGTTTTCATGATTAAGGATGATGATAGTTTAAATAATTCCAAGAAACCTACCAGTGTTGAGTCCAAATCAAATTTCGAGGTATTTTTTTACTTTCTGTTTTTCTTACTCTTCTATTTTTGTTTCTTTTATTATTTTATTTTTTATGTTTAGCTTAGGATTCTGATCATTTAGTTTAAGTTTTGTTCTTATTTTTGTTTGTTTGATTCTGATTTGAATGATTCCATGTTGATTGCTGTTTCTATATGATAAATAGTTTTCGTTTATTTTACTGGTTTTTACATTACAATTTCAGTTTGAATTGTTTGTTTACTGTTTTTATTATCTCAACAATAAAATTATATTAGGATACATCTTAATTAGATTTAATTCAAGTTCAAAATAGGCTATGAGATTATTAGTTCAGTTTTAGGAAATTTTGTTATAATTGAATTGTTTGGTTATAGCTGATCATTTCCAGCTCTTTAAGTATGTAACCATGGTTTAGTCAAAAAGGGCTAGGGTTAGTTAACATAGTCTGGTAATTTTAGAACCAAGGTAGGGGTAGTATAGGTAGTCCAAATAATAGAATCTTGCAGTAACTGAATTGGAACCCCCTAGAATCTTCTAGAAGGGGGTTCTAATTTGAATTTCAGGAAGTTGGTAGTATAACTTGACCAACAAGTCATAAACTAAAGGACTAAGTAGCTAAAAAGTGAAAATAAAAGACGGACTTAGGGTGTAAAACAAAAATTTGAAGGCAACCCTAATTTTGTCTATAAAAGGGTAGTACCTTGCCTTACAATACAAGTTTTGGAGGTTTTCAAATCTGAAAAAATTCAAAAAAAGGTTTTTTGAGAGTGGGAAAGATCTGAAAAATTCAAAAATAGTTTCAGAAATTTAAGTAGTCTAGAGAGATCCAAAACTTTGAAAATTCAAAAACTACTGAAATAGATCCTAGAAACAAAAATCCTGAAAATCATCAAAAATATAGTGTAGAAATCCTTCCAGATCAAGTGTGGTCTTCAAATTCAGCTGGTTATTGTTTGTGCGAAGTTATTTTGGAATTTACTGTAATCTATCCTTTATTCCTGGGATTTTGAATTGATGATCTTTACTGCAGTTGGTGTTTCCCCTGTGTTGCTGCTTAGCTGATTCCTCTTTCCTCACAATTTTGCTTCAATTTTCAGGTACAAGTCCTGAACCTTTAGTGATGTAGTGTCTCATCTGAAAAATAAAATGGAAGCTTTATGGCTCATTCAACTTTGTTCCTTGCCTGCTGCTCCTGTTCTTTTTTCTGCATTTGTTCATCATTTAGTTTAGTTAAATTTGAGTAGTTGAATGCTGTAACTAATTTGGACTGCTAGACTCTTTTAGAACTATATGAATATCCTGCAAATGATGTTAGTTTAGTATAGTTTGGTTTGGTACAGAACCAGCATCTCCTGTAGCTTAGGAATAGCTGGTTGTTTTAATTGATTCATATGTGCCTGTTAAAACTAAATTCAAAGTTATATTATATTACTGAACCATAACAGTAGGATATTTCAGATTCATGTTGTATTACATGTTAGTTTGGAGGTTCATTGAGTCAATACCTCAGAAATAAAAATGTAAAAGTTAGTATTTCAGTAATTACTCCCGTTTTCAGTCATGATTAAGTGCATTTAAAAGGTATTAGTTGCAATTAAATGGCTATTAAATTTCATATCAATTATGTTAGTTATCAGTATATCAGTAGGTTGAATAAATTGAGTGAATTGAATAATTAAGTGGCTAAGAGTTAGTATTGATTTGAATAAATTGTGCATTTGTTTGCCCAAAACTATTAAATGGGCCCAAATTGAAAGTAGTATAAAACTTGGGCCCAGAAATTAAATAATTAGAGGCCCAAGCATTATGAGTTCCCCCCTTTTCGATCTGATTCTTCTCATTAGGCTGTAGACTGATCAAGGCCTGGATTAGTTGCTAACTTGCCTCCAAATTGGGTTTGTGATTGTTGCCCAAACTTTAAATGACTTGTATGAACAACGCTAAAGTGTCATATCCTCCCCATGGGCTAGCTTCGAGGATCAACACGCTAAAGGCCCCATCTTACTTATCAAAATTATTGGATTTGATGATTAAAATTTTGAATTATAGACTTTGGGCCTTTCAAGTTAGGTAGCAAATTTGAACTAAGGGGATTTCCAGTAATGGAGGTCTCTTTGTTTAAATTTGGACCTGATCTTGAGGCCCGAGTCTTTTAATATTTTCAGTAATAATTAATTTGCATTGTTAATTAATTAGGCCTTTAGATACAATCTTTAATAGAGAATAATAGTCCCTTTTAGGATGGCCTTTAAAATAAAATGAGGTGCGCCGCGCCAAACAAAATTCATAAATTGTGTTGTCCTCTTTAAATACTTACCTTAAAATATTTTGAAATTGAGACGTGTCATTTAGCAAATTTCCATGGCCTCCCGCAAAGATATCAACCCGCTAGTTACTTTAGGCGCGCCTTTTAATAAATTTACCTTCTTAAACTCGGGTGTGCATTTCATGTGACTCAAATCCAAATCCCAAAATGTTGAATAAAATGTGTCGCGGATACGGGTGCATTTCATGTGACGTGATCGAAAAATATGTTTTAAACGACGTTCGATTTCCTTAAAATTAAAAGCAGTAAATAATTTTAAAATTGCACAATAGGATGACATGTATTAAAATCAGATGTTAAGCCATTTATAATAGTTTAAGTGACCATGCTAGAACCACGGAATCCAGGGGTGACTAATACCTCTTCTTGGGTTAACAGAATTCCTTATTCAGAATTTCTGATTCGCAGACTTCACAAGGAAAGTCGAAATCTTCTTTGATTTGGGATTCAAAATAAACCGGTGACTTGGGACACCAAAAGCGAAACCTATCCCAAGTGGCGACTCTGAAATAAATAAATAATCTCATTTCGAATAATGTCACTTTAATTGAAAAAACTCCCTTATACATTATCCTTCAGAGTAGGTGTGTAAAAAGGAGGTGTGACAATATTAAGCATAAGTAAGAAGAAAAGATGAACCAAATTAGTGTTGCTGGGGCAATAGGGGCCTCGAGCTCGGTTATCGCAGGGACCTCGAGGTCAGCTAAGAATAATAAAGTATGAACAATAAAGTAAAGACAATAAAGCTGAAGAATAATTGTTGAGCACGTTAAACAAGAAAGACAGAGCAGAATGTTCTATTGCAGTGAATAATATTAGATCCCCTTACAAAATTATTAGAGTCCCCTTTATATAGGAGGAGAAAACCCCAATATAGTACATTCCTAATTGTAGTAAAGAATTCTATTTGTACGGGTGTATAACAACCTAGTACGGACCTGTACCATTCCATACAAATCTTATCCTTTAATTTATATGTACTGATCCACGTGCCCTTGAGAAATTCTCGCTCTTTCTTAATTGACTTCGAGATTGTGCTGCCCTCAATGTAGTTCGTGTCAGGCCTTCGATCAGCTTCTTTGAGGTACGTGTCCCTCAGCTGGGTCCGACCTCCGTTTCGAGTGCCCGGACTCGAACTCGTAACTCAATTTAAGACTTCGAAATCGGGCTCCTTGATTTTGACCGTATACAATATCAAAGTCATAGAATCTAGGAAAGACACAACCTATCATCAATTCAACAATTTATAAGCAAGAGGTGATATTCAATTTCACAATTTCATGTGTTGCTTCCTTCTATATATCTAATTATCTATTTAGTTAATATACATTCCCGGTTAAAAAACACCAATGATATATTGTTGTTAATAGGAATGCAAATCAACTTGACGAAGAATCTCCATCACCACAGCGCATACATAAAAGAGTGACATCAATCTCAACATCAACTCCGGCGGCGACATTCATTACATCAGCGCCCACTATTCTCTAATAAATTTAATCAAATGCTGAGACATAAGTATTTTGCAATCATTCTCATCTTAATTTTTAGCTTTCTATGATGGTCGAAGACAGGTTCTAACAATATTGGGTGCTAGAAATTTTTGTTCGAGAAGAAAAGATCTAACGATGGCATTGGTGAAATCTCTAAACAGAGTGTCACGACCCAAAATCCACTAAGGGTCGTGGTGGCGCCGGATACCTTTGTCAGGCAAGCTAACTAGAATACTTAATTAAATTCTCGTGATAATAATTTTTTAACAACGTTTCTTTTAAAAAATTTAAACAAGACTCAGTATATTCCTCCAAATGAATAATTAAATATTTAAACAACTTGTAAAATTTCCGAATAAATCCAAATACATCCCTAGGACCCGATGTAACAAGTGCATGAGCAACTATCGATAAGGAAAATAAAATACAACCTCTGTCCGAAATACAGTGGACATGGAACAAATAATGAAAATGCTGAAGGGAACTATACTAGCTACGGGTCGTCTCGAACAATGCAGCTCACCTAGTCCCAGAGTCATCCGTGCTACTACGCCCAGTAGGCTGCTAGAGGTATATATACCTATGCAACAAAAACGCACAGAAGTGTAGTATAAGTACGTAATCAACGTGTACTCAATGAGTATCCCGCCTAATCCCGAAGGAGTAGAGACGAGATGGCCAACTTCGACACTCACTAGAGGTCAATTAACAATATTATTGATACGCGAGGAAAATCATAATTTTATATAGTAATTCAAATTCGCGAAGACAGAAAACAGGTAAACACCTTTAACAATTAATCAAGGGCTTCCCAAGTTTATTCTTTATTATCTTATCAATTTATATCAAGTCACGAAGGGCCAATTCCACATTTAAAATTCTCAAGCGACAAATAACATGCGCAAATCACACCGAGGCGACGGCCCGATCCAACAGGAATGTAAATTGTGCACTGCCGAGGGTCGAGCGGCCTGAACTAATAGATGCATCTATTTAAATCTGTCGAGGTGTTCGGCCCATTCAATAAATAAAAATATACCCTACTCGCGAATCATGCATGTGACGCAGGTACACATAAAATACATGATCAAACAGCCAATTAAGAATTTATAGGGGATATTTATCTAATTAAGGCAATTTCTCTGTTTAACAATTTCGGAAATGATGTTTAATCTCTTTTTAAATTTATTTATAAATTTAATGTGATTTAAGCAATTCAAGTCATCAATGGATTCACAATTAATCCAAATATAACATGCTTTTGGGTCCTAGACTACCCGGACAATAGCGTAATAGTAGCTACGCACGGACTCTCATCACCTCGTGCGTACGTAGCCCCCACAAATAGGAGCACATAACCAATTTAACTCACCTATAGGGTAAATTCCCCCTCACAATATTAGAAAGAAGACTCACCTCGCTCCGAAGACTCAAAACCGACATTCTACATTCCTCTGAAGACTTGCACCAACGCACAATGCTCCCAAAACTAGCCAATGATGATACAAATTCATTAATATATGCTCAATTATTCATTAGAATCTAATTTATATAAATTTCCAACTCCGATCGAAAAGTTAACGAAAATGCCCTTGGGCCCACGTGCCCGAAATCCGAAATTTCTCGAAGATAAAGATTACCCATGACCTTAGGAACTCAAATACATAACTTTCTCTAAATTCCATACTCAAAATTGTGGCAAAATTCCAAGAATATGATTTTCTAGGTTTTTCACCAAACCCCAATTTTTATACTAGTTTTCATGTCTAATTCCATGGTATAATCTTGTATTGAACTTGGAAATAAGTAGGAGTAGCTTACCTTAACATTGATGAAGAAATCCGTCCTTGAAACTCTCCAAAAATCGCCCAATGAAGTGAAGAAAATGAGAGAAATGGCCAAACATCTGATTTTAAAACAAAGCTTCTGCCCCAGCTATTTCCGCTTCTGCAGAACTATTACCGCTTCCGCAGTCCCGCTTTTGCGGACAAAACTCCACTTTTGCGGGCAAGGGGGCTCTAGCCCATTTTCACATTTGCGGTCATCCTACCGCTTCTGCGGTTCTGCATCAGTCGATCAAGGGCCGCTTCTGCGGTCCTGGCTGCCCTCACGCTAAACCGCTTCAGTGGCTTCTTCCTCGATTCTGTGGGCCTGCTTCTGCGGTCCTATCTCCGCAGAAGTGGAAATACCAACAACCAGCAACTCAGCTATTTCCAAAAATCCATTTTCGATCCGTTAACCACCCGAAATCCACCCGAGGCCTCCCGGGACCCCAACCAAACATACCAACCAGTCCCAAAATACATTACGCACTTGCTCGAGGCCTCAAATCACTTCAAACAATGCTAAAATTATCAATCGACCTCCAATCCAAGCTTTATAAACTTTAAACTTTCCAACTTCTACTTCTGATGTTTAAACCTATCAAATCATGTCCGATTGACCTCAAATTTTGCACACAAGTCATATTTGACATTACGGGCCTACTCTAACTTTCGAAATTGGATTTTGACCCCGATATCAAAAAGTCCAATTCCAGTCAAACTTCTCAAAAACCTTTAATTTTCTATCTTTAGCCAAATGGCTTCAAAATGACCTACGGACCTCCGAATTCACTTCCGATCGCGCTCCCAACTCCAGAATCACCATACGGAGCTATTCACAATCGGAATCCCAACAGATTGATAACACTGAAATGCACTTCAAACCAAACTTATGAAATTTCTTCCAAAATGCTAACTTCCACAACAGGAGCCAAAATGCTCCCGGGTCACCCAAAACCCAAACCGGGCATACGCCCAAGTCTGAAATCATCATACGAACCTGCTGGAACCTTCAGATCTTGATTCCGAGGTCGTTTACTCAAAATTCCAATCTTAGCCATTTTCTCCAACTTAAGGCTTCTGAAATGAGAGTTTTCATTTAAATTTAACTCCGAACTTCCTGAATTTCAATTCCGACCATACACACAAGTCATAATACCTGAAATGAAGCTGTTCATGGCCTCCGACTGCTGAACGGAGCGCTAATACTCAAAACGACCGGTCGGGTCATTACATTCTCTCCTACTTAAACATACGTTTGTCCTCGGACGTGCTGAGAACTATACAGAAGTAGTCTGAAATCACTGTTTAGCACCTCATGCACCTTCCCGTGCTACCACAACTTAGCTGAGCACATTAGCTCAATAAATTCTGAAGATATTCCCTTTTTATTCAAGCAAATAAGCCTTAGAGCCCGATTCCAACATCTGGA
This sequence comes from Nicotiana glauca, assembly GCA_026770625.1. Taxonomy (NCBI): domain Eukaryota; kingdom Viridiplantae; phylum Streptophyta; class Magnoliopsida; order Solanales; family Solanaceae; genus Nicotiana; species Nicotiana glauca. Next base: position 13,646 of record MU777221.1, on the reverse strand, counting down.
ATCCTATGCCAGGCCCGGTTTCCAACATACGACCACCATATCAATCACTACACGCTGTACTCAAACATGACTGCATAACTTTTCTCGATTCTTACTTTGCAACACTTTGTCCACAGGATCACCATAATATTCTCTGATCAACTTAGCCAAAAATTCAACGAATCAGATGCTCCCATTGCACCTTATGACATGCAAGTCTTACTCTAATTCTTACAATACCACCACGACAGATGAGATATGCCCAAATTCATAATCAACTACCGAGTCAACAAAATATTAGGTCAATACTCCTGACAAAACCTTCACCTCATTCTGAACCCAATAATGGTCTTATCTCCATAACATACCTCATACAGCTGGATTGTACAGAATCCTAGATCAAGAGATCTCGTCTCATCCGATACAACTGCTTAGGCAATAAGCCACTCCGAATGCGATCAAAAGTCTCATATGACAACACAATGTGACAATAGGCCACCAATCCGAACACGACACCAACAGAAAATCGAACTCTGGAAGGAATTACCTAACCCCCGCACTAATACGAACTTTTCTTAGAAGATAAGAAGCAGAACATACAAAAATAGCATATAGAAAACTACACTCACATCACACTGTTGCGGCATGCAACCCGATCCACACAGCATAACCATGACGGCGTGCCATCCGATCCTCACAATATAATCATGGCGGCGTGCCACCCGATCCAAGTAACATACCCATGGCGGTGTGCCACCCGATCCACACGTAGAACTTACATAAAGAGATATACATCTGGCCAAGCTGCCCATTACAACAGGATATTGAATTTGGTCACAAGCACGCTAAGTGCATGATACCATACCTAAGGGACATATAGCGCCATAAGCTACGAAACTGAAGCACAACTGAGGTGTGATATATGGTCTGAATCTCAAGAGCCATTTTGCTCAAAATACGACATTCCCACGCGAATCCTTAACACATACATAATTTCTCAGGCCGTCTTACAACTCATACGGTACAATGTATCACTACATGAAATATCTGACAACGGGATAACACCCTGACTACTCCTTAAGGGGCGCGTTACTGAAATGAACACAACTGGCCTAACATAGAGTCCATATTCACATTTAAACACATCCACCGACCTCAAGTCAATCCTGATCACATCAACTAAGCCAATAACCTTTCAAAGGTCCATACCAATTTCCCCCTTCTCATGACACACAGAACAACCGTCATAACCGGAGCAAACCTCCCCAGCTCATAACCCAATAAACAAAGTGCCCTCCAGGCCTAAAGTCTAAAATTAATGATATTACCATAATTCTTGTACTTGGTTTAAATATTTAGTTAATCAAGTGACTACATGTCACACTTATACAAGTTCCCCGTAGGACACGCTCCCACAATCTTCCGAAATAAATAATGGGTCCGCTCATCCAAACCATCGGTCGCACTAATGCTGAAAAGCGATCAAGAATCCTTAACCAGGATGCAAAGCCTTTTTTCACAAAACATCGATCTCAGGTGGCGCTGAAAACAACACCAATTTACTTTAATCATTCACCCCTTTCCTTGCTCATCCGAGCCCATGACATCCTTACCAGCACCAAATTTCAACCTTAATCCTCACTTCGATTTTCTATGCTACTCATTGCACCCAACGTGCTAATATACGATAGAACACAATTTTTATCATAACTCCGAAATCATTAATATTTTACACTTCATCATGAAATAACTTTTCTCTTAACTCACTTCAAAAGGATCATATCAACACACAGGTAAATTCCCATAACCGTGGGATATGCAAATCCCTAAGTAGTGGTCCAGTCCACCATAGTCCTTCCGGAATCCGCTTCCACTTAACAAGCCATAACAGAAGAATGCTTCTAAATAACATCAATTACGGCGACCGACAAGCCTCACACATACCGCCATAAATCGTACACATAACTTGATCACGCGGAATAAACTGATCGTTGGCCCCAATATGCCAATTCAACTATAGCTAATCATTCTACCTTCTTCCAATTTATCCTTGCTTGCCTTAGAAGTAATACTAACTCCATTCAACACATAACATACTCCATCTACACACACCCCGAGTGTCCTTGAATCACGAGACCAGGTTGTCTCAATTCCCACGAACTATTTCATAACACCCAAATGCTACACCACAAGCCAAATATCCCGGAACATTCTGTGCCTCTTCTCATAAACTACTATAAAGCTTGATTCTTAATTGTACCTATAAGCTCGACATCAGTAGGCCCCACACTTTACCTTTTGAATTCACTAGGACCGTTACTGAGAGCCACCCGCTCTGACTTGGTCCCGAATATAATCAACTCCATGAATCTTCTAGCACATTAATACTCTCTCAACGAAGCACCTGGCAGAACCACTCCCCCTTAAACCCGCTTCTATACAAGGCATAAATTCTGAATCTTTTCCCAAGTTCGAACATGAGCCCATAAGGCTAACCATAGCACATCTTTAATAATTCCTCTGTTCAATTTACTACTTATGGTATTTTTCTATAGCTGGGATAACCCCTCAGTATGCTAATAACCAGAAACCTCGCAAGTAGTTAACCATGCAACCCAATCATAGGCAGTGGGACTCTCCCACTATTACAAAACTCTGAGAGTTTACCAGGATTCTTAATCTCTTATTAACATAACCTTGTGCAATCAATCGCCAGCATTCTCGATATCTTACCATAGAAACCCAATTTGATGCTCTAAATCATTTAACAACATTCACACAGTAGTTCTCTTTGCTGCATAACCCATAGAACTCTTCGCAGAAGCTTCGCCAACCACGCGACCGCTAAACTGCTCATAGGGAATAACCCTCCTGAGTCCAAGCTCACTCCCTAGTTGTACCAGTCTATTTACCCTTTGTGGTCACCCATTAAATGCGCGACAACATCCTTCCACTTCAAAGTCAGGCTACATCTTTCTTCATTTCAAGCAGCTCCTTTCCGTCATACCAAATCTACTGCTACATAACAACCCCATGCTTCAAATTAACTCTACAAACTTCCATTGCCTGTCGCTAAGATCCCAGATCCTTCCAAACTATCCTTAGGCATGTAGTCATCCTACTACGAGGCCCTATACAGCCCCGCCACTCTCCCACTTTGGCCAAACTCACTCCTTTAATCAATTGTTCGGCCTGTGCTCCCTATGTCTGGCCTCTTGGAAGTTTAAAACACCGCCTGACACTTTCCACATGCCTTCCTCATCTTTTGTTGCCCAGTCGTTGTCTTAATAAACTTTATCTTCATAGAACTCAAATCCACAATTTCTACTAACCCCAAACTTTTCCGAAGGTCATTCTTATTGAATCGTCAACATCTTGAAATACTGATTAAATCCAGAACCACCGCACCCTGCAATATCTGATAGTTGTACCTCCGATACTATTTCGCAATATCTTGCCCCAAAGGCAATTTGTAGCAGATCATAACACTGACAAACTTAAAGCATTCAATTAGGACAACAGCACCCCCATATAGAGGAGAACTCCACCACGCTTGCAATTACCACTTTTCATTACTTCCACAGTCCCTATCTGGCTATCCTTAGTTCGATTGACTTTCCCCTGCCGGGAATAAAATGCTGAATCCCTTTGATTACACACGGAGTAAACCTCCCTTCAATTCATTCACTGCCCCAATACGTGGGCAATCGCCCTACCATCACAACAACACTGCGGAATAATTGCTCATAAGCATTATGGCAACCTGTGCCTAGCTTCAAGGATCTTAGAAGTTCTGTTAGTGAGCTGAAATAATAGAATACCCTTCCATAAGGCGGCTATAATAGTCCAATTGACTATAGCGGAAAAATCATCTCGCACCACATTTGTAGTGCCATTACAATCCTTCAAATTCTTAATTCCTAACAAGCGCTCGCGTCGCGTAAGATTGAGTGGGAAGGAATCAAAGGCATAAGCGTCAAAGGAATCGAACCGCACGATAAGGAAATCAAGAAGGGAAGTACTCCTAACAGCCTTGTAGCCTCCCGAGGATAAGTACAAATGTCTCTGTACCGATCCGCGAGACTCTACTAGACTTGCTCATAACTCGTGAGACTCACGGGAACCAAATGCTTTGATACCATGTTGTCACGACCCAAAATCCACTAAGGGTCATGGTGGCACCGGATACCTCTATCAGGCAAGCCAACTAGAATACTTAATTAAATTCTCGTGATAATAATTTTTTTAAAACATTTCTTTTATACAATTTAAACAAGACTCAGTATATTTCTCTGAATGAATAATGAAATATTTAAACAACTTGTAAAATTTCCGAATAAATCCAAATACATCCCCAGAACCCGATGTCACAAATGCATGAGAAACTATCGATAAGGAAAATAAAATACAACATCTGTCCGAAATACAGTGGACAGGGAACAAATAATGAAAATGCTGAAGGGAACTATACTAGCTGCGGGTCGTCTCGAACAATGCAGCTCACCTAGTCCCAGAGTCATCCATGCTGCTATGCCCAGTAGGCTGCTAGAGGTATATATACCTGTGAAATAAAAATGCACAAAAGTGTAGTATGAGTACGTAATCAATGTGTACTCAGTGAGTATCCCGCCTAATACCAAAGGAGTAGAGACGAGATGGCCAACTTCGACACACACTAGAGGTCAATTAACAATATTCTAGATACGCGAGGAAAATCATGATTTTATATAGTAATTCAAATTCGTGAAGCCAGAAAACAAGTAAACACCTTCAACAATTAATCAAGGGCTTCCCATGTTTATTCTTTATTATCTTATCAATTTATATCAAGTCATGAAGGGCCAATTCCATATTTAAAATTCTCAAGCGACAAATAACATGAGCAAATCACACTGAGGCGACAGCCCAATCCAACAGGAATGTAAACTGTGCACTGCCGAGGGTTGAGCGGCTCGAACCAATAGATGCATCTATTTAAATCTGCCGAGGCGTTCGGCTCATTCCATAAATAAAAACATACCCTACTCGCGAATCATGCATGCAATGCAGGTACACATAAAATACATGCTCAAACAGCCAATTAAGAATTTATAGGGGATATTTATCTAATTAAGGTAATTTCTCTGTTTAACAATTCCGTAATTGATGTTTAATCTCTTTTTAAATTCATTTATAAATTTAATGTGATTTAAGCAATTCAAGCCATCAATGGGTTCACAATTAATCCAAATATAACATGCTTTTGGGTCCTAGACTACCCGGACAATAGCATAATAGTAGCTACGCACGGACTCTCGTCACCTCATGCGTACGTAGCCCCCACAAATAGGAGCACACAACCAATTTAACTCACCTATGGGGTAAATTCCCCCTCACAAGATTAGAAAGGAGACTCACCTCGCTCCGAAGACTCAAAACCGGTATTCTACATTCCTTCGAAGACTTGCACCAACGCACAATGCTCCCAAAACTAGCCAATGATGATACAAATCCATTAATATATGCTCAATTATTCATTAGAATCTAATTTATAGAAATTTCCAACTCCGATCGAAAAGTTGACGAAAATTCCCTTGGGCCCACGTGCCCGAAATCCGAATTTCTCGAAGATAAAGATTACTCATGACCTTAGGAACTCAAATACATAACTTTCTCTAAATTCCATACTCAAAATCGTGGCTAAATTTCAAGAATATGATTTTCTAGGTTTTCCACCCAAACCCTAATTTTTATACTAGTTTTGATGTCTAATTCCATGGTATAATCTTGTATTTAACTTGAAAATAAGTAGGAGTAGCTTACCTTAACATTGATGATGAAATCCCTCCTTGAATCCCACCAAAAATCGCCCAATGAAGTGAAGAAAATGAGAGAAATGGCCAAACATCCGATTTTAAAACAAAGCTTCTGCCCCAGCTATTTCCGCTTCTACGGAACTATTACCACTTCCGCGGTCCCGCTTTTGCGGACAAAACTCCGTTTTTGCGGACAAGGGGGCTCCAGCCTATTTTTGCTTTTGCGGTCAGCCTACCGCTTCTGCGGTTCCTGATCAGCGGATCAAGGGCCGCTTCTGCGGTCCTGGCTGCCCTCACGCTAAATCGCTTCTGCGGCTTCTTCCTTGCTACTGCGGGGCCATTTCTGCGGTCCCATCTCCGCATAAGCGGAAATACCAGCAACCAGCAACTCAGCTATTTCCAAAAATTCATTTTCGATCCGTTAACCACCCGGAATCCACTCGAGGCCCCCCGGGACCCCAACCAATCATACCAACCAGTCCCAAAACACATTACGGACTTGCTCGAGGCCACAAATCACATCAAACAACGCTAAAATCATCAATCAACCTCCAATCCAAGCTTTATAAACTTTGAACTTTCCAACTTCTACTTCTGATGTTTAAACCTATCAAATCATGTCCGATTGACCTCAAATTTTGCACACAAGTCATATTTGACATTACGGACCTACTCCAACTTTCGGAATTAGATTCCGACCCCGATATCAAAAAGTCCACTTCCGGCTTCAAAATGACTTACGGACCTCCGAATTCACTTCCGATCGCGCTCCCAACTCCAGAATCACCATACGGAGCTATTCACTGTCTCGAAATCCCAAACGGACATTGATAACACTGAAATGCACTTCAAACCAAACTTATAAAATTTCTTCCAAAATGCTAACTTCCACAATAGGCGCCAAAACGCTCCCGGGTCACCCAAAACCCAAATCGGGCATTCGCCCAAGTCCGAAATCATCATACGAACCTGCTGGAACCTTCAAATCTTGATTCCGGGGTCGTTTACTCAAAATTCCAATCTTAGCCATTTTCTCCAACTTAAGGCTTCAGAAATGAGGATTTTTATTTAAATTTAACTCCGAACTTCCTGAATTCCAATTCCGATCATACACACAAGTCATAATGCCTGAAATGAAGTTGTTCATGGCCTCCAACTGCTGAACGGAGACTAGTATTCAAAACGACCGGTCGGGTTGTTAGACAGAGTCCACAATATCCATTTTGGTATGGCCGCGGCAGAAATTTGTGCGATAACAAGGTAAAATAGGATTCTCTTTGTCTCGTCCAAATCAATTAAAAAGCTTCATATATAAGTCGCATGGGAGGGGGATCAATTAAACAGATTTACCAAACTAAAAACTACAATCAAGGGATACTCATTTAATATTATTTTTTATAATTGATAAATTTCATAATTAAGTCAAAACCTTATTACAGAGGGTGAATAAGTTTATAACTAGGTAATAGTCTCTAAGAAATTTCTAAATTTTAATATGAATGTAACAGAACAGTTACCCAACAGAAGAACCCAATAAGAAGCCTCTGTGAAGTCCAAAGGGCCAAGGTGTGGAGGAGCCTGCTTGGCGTTTGTTATCAAAAAGTGTAACACGTAGAATTTTTTCGATTTTTTTTAGGGAATTTTTCATAAAGCACCATCTTTTTGGTCTAATTAGCCATTTATAAATACCCTTTGCTATATTACGTGTTATAAATACATTTTATGTTTTTATACAATGTATTTCATGTATTTAAGCTGTTGTATTCATTAATACAACCAAAAACATAGGCGTAAAATCTGGAATTCTAGCTAAGTTTGACATGTATTTAGCTGTATTCAAGCGACATTAACATTAAATACAGTAATGTATCTGCGCTAAAAACGGAAGAAAATAAAATCACATGATATTTTTCTAATTTAACTCAACGAACTAAAAATCCCTCATTAATCTGTATTTAAAAGATACATAATAAAGATTATAGCTGAATAAAGAGAAATGCATATGAATAATACAGTTGAATACAACAAAATTGCTCTTAATTCATCTGAATAAAACACTTGAATACAACAAAAATACAACTGAATATAGCTGAATAAACTCTTGAATGCAACAAAATAAAACTAACTTCTGCTGAATAAAATAGTTGAATATAACTAACTACAACTGTAACGACCCGGTTAGTCGTTCTAAGAGTTGTAGCCCCGTTTCTCTCATTTTTATTTCTTTATGTGTTGTTAATCTATGATGAGTTGTATCGAGTTGGTAGATTTGGGTTCGGAGTAGTTTTGGAGTGAAATGAATACTTAGTCTCTTAGTTAGAAAGCTAAGTTAGAAAAAGTCAATTGGAAGTTGACTTATGAGTAAACGAATTTGGATTTGGATTTTTATGATTCGATTAGCTTCGTTTGGTCATTTTAGACTTAGG
>MU777216.1:106508-120693 GCA_026770625.1 Nicotiana glauca | reverse complement strand
AGCCTAAGAACTTCAAATTCTAACAAAATATGCTTTCGATCAAAAACCTAACCAAACCTCGTCCGAATGACATGAAATTTTGCACACACATCCCAAATGACATGACGGAGCTACAGCAACTTCCGTAATTCCAATCCGACCCTCGGATCAAAAATTCACAATTGGACCGGAAACCTCAAAATTTCAACCTTCAGCATTTCAAGCCTAAATGAGCTACGGACCTCCAAACTACATTCCGAACATGCTCCCAACCCCGAAATTACCTAACGGAGCTAACGGAACCATCAGATTTCCATTCCGAGGTCGTCTTCACACTGTTCTGAATACGAACCATTTTTCAACTCTTAAGCTCTCATTTAGGGACTAAGTATCCCAAAACACTCCGAATCCAAATACCAAACGTCCCGGCAAACCAAAATAGCATAAATGAACTTAGGGAAATCAGTTAATGGGGGATCGGGGCGTAATTTCCAAAAACGACCGGCCGGATCGTTACATAGATAGGAATCTTGTAACTCATAGTTGATAGGCTTAGCTAGTTTTTTTTAATGTTTTTGATCTTTGATGTAACATCAGGATCGCGGTCCGAAACCTCGGCAGAACGACACCTCGACTGGCTCTTCACCTCGGCATACTCCATCACCTCACTTACCTCTGATCTACACGTGGCCTGATTCCTTTATAGCCAAGGATATGTAGGCAACTCAGATACGAGGGCTCGGTCACATTCTCCATTTCTCTTAGTTTTGGTCTCTTTAAATAAGAGTCGGGTCAAAATACATGTCTAGTCGTTCTTTGTCCGAAAACGATTCGCGTTTCCAGTCAAAGAGGGGCAGCTGTAGACATATGATTTTTGTATCTCCGCAAGATTTTTCATATTTTAGCACGTAACTATTTAATTTAAGCCTAATATAGCTATTTCAACTCATTTTGACTCTTTTATTTTTATTTTACTACATGAAAAATAAAAATTACAAAAAAAGTATTTTAGTTTATGTATTTTTCATAAAAATAATTTTAAAAAAAATAGTACCTTATTTTTATCTTTATATAATTTCGAAAATAAAAAAAAAATTATTTTCATATTTAGTTTAATTAATTTAGCTTTGGCATTGTGTAGTATTTCTATCTTATTTTAAAATGTATTATGTAGTACTTCAGATTATGAAAAAAATACAAAAAATATATTGCATCTGCATTTAGGATTTTATTTTATATTTTATATTAATTAAGTAAGTTGTTGTTGGACACAATAGAAAAAATCGTAAAAAATAGTCATGTTGCATTTTACTCTTTAATTTTCGAATTTTGGTAATTTTTTTTAATTTGGTTTTTAATTAGTTGTAATAATTATTAGAGTTAATTAATTTAATTTTCTAAGATAATTTGGGGATAGAAATTAATTTTAGGTTTTATTCTAAAAATAAATAAATAAATAAAAAATGAGTCTTACCTAACTAATTAGGAAGCTTCTAATAAGTGGTGGGGTTAGGAGTACACTAAAAAAGTTTTAATGGACATTAATAATATTGGGAAGGGACATTTATGAATAGAAGGGGACATTTTCTATTGCCTATTCAATGACTAAAAATCATACACGGAAATACACTAGATATACTATCGATATACACAAAAAAGAAGAAAAATTCGGACCCCCACCTTACCAATAAAACAATAGCCATCTTCCTTAGTGGTCTCTTTATTGGAGGGGGAAAAAAAGTTGAGAGGAGGAGAGGATTTTGGGGGAAAGAGAAAGGGAGTGTGGGATAATTTTAAAGGGGGGGGGGTGAAAAAAATAAGAGGGGTTCGAAAAAAACAGAGAGAGAAAAAAGGGAGACGGTTTATTCTTAAGGGAGACGGGGGTATACACTATGTATATGCTTGATATACACTCTATATACACGAACATACCACTTCGTCTTCTTTACCTTACCTTGAAGCTAGACGCTGCAACTCCCACTGAAAAGATCACCTCAAAAATCAAGTCAAAAACCAGCCCGAGGTCACCATCCCGAGTCTGGCTAAGTTGAGTCGTTCTGCGTTGCGATTTCGGTCTCTGTTACCATCAAATAACATGCTGCTGTAAAGTTTTGCTAGAGGATCATTTTAATGAGGAAATCTATTGTTGAAGGTTCATTTCTCCCACCTCGATTTCATTCTAGTACTGTGCTTACTAAATACATGCTTTCATTTTGTGAAATTTGTGTCCATAAATGTGTGACCTTACTGTTTGTTTGGATTTCCATTGATTGTTGAGTTTTTATTTATTTATTTATTTATTTATTTATTTATTAATTTCTTATTTAATTAGAAATTTAATTATTCATGTGCTTATCTCACTCTCTCTTAAGAAGTAACGCATAGTTGTTGGTTTAAAGTTTGGTACAAAATATGTTGGTTATGCCTAATGAGGTTTTTGTTGCAAATCACATGACTAATGGACAATGGGTTGGTTTGATAGAATTATATTTGGGGCAGTGAATAATCTTGTGAATTTGGTGGGCCGCGAGAATTTACTAAGGTCTTGCATACATGTTTGAGTCTAGTTAGTATATGTTTGGAGATTAAAGTAATTTAACATGAGCATGCCATGATCTTTGAATCTTTAAAGAAATAAAAGGGTCATTAATAACTTGATAAACACGTAGTTGCTTTAGGCGCGTATTTTAATAATTTTATCTTTCTAAACTCGGGTGCACATTTATGTCACTCAAATTCAAATTTCAACATTGTTAAAATATATCGAAAGCCACGAGTGTATTTATGTGACATGGTTCGAGACGTATTTTAATAACATTGTAATTTTTTCTAAAAAAATAAATAAAAATGATTAAAGTTTTAAAATTTACACATATGTTCATAATTGTTTAAAATAAGATAATTAAACTATTTATAACAGTTGAGCGACCGTGCTAGAACCACGGAACTCGGGAATGCCTAACACCTTCTTCCGGGTTAATAAAATTCCTTACCCGAATTTTTGTATTCGCAGACTATAAAACAAAGTCAATCTTTCCTCGATTCGGGATTTAAATCGGTGACTTGGGACAACATAAATTATCCCAAATAACGACTCTAACTCTTAAATAAATAATCTTATTTCGATTGTCATTTAAATTGAAAAAACTCCCAAGGGTGCAGGAAAAAAAGGAGGTGTGACACACATTATCTATATCATTTAGATAAAATTTATTTTAATTAAAATTTTAACGAGACACATTATCTATTATATTTTTTTCCTATAAATAACTAATAAATTCTATTATGTTATAATTCATCCTAAAGAGAATACTCTTAATCTTTTATTATTGTTTATAACAATAAAACTTTATAATGGAAGTCAATTACTGATTAATTGAAAACTAAAAGTAAATAGTACGTACTAAAAAAGACAAGGAAGAAGTACAATGGCACTACTTTCTTAAGGTGATGAAACTCTATAGTAAAAGTAAAAAAGCATCCGATTTATTACACAAAGAAACCAAATGTTGCCGCACTCTAGAAAAAGAAAACTTTCACACTACACAATGTGTAAAAACACACAAACACTCTAGAATCATTTCATTTGAGCTATTTTCCAAGAAGATGACGCCTACAACCAAGATCATGTCTACAAACATTGGCGAATCCAAATTGATTTGCTTATATATAGTCTAAGATCCATCACTGTCTGTCTACACAAGCTCAAGTTCTCCCACCTGCAGCTTCTTGAGGCTTCTGACCAGTTTCCCTTGTCCTCTGTCCCATGGTTCCAGCTGTATCCTGCACTCTCCTTTTTGCATGTTCCAACTGCTCTCTCGCTGGCCCTCTCAAGTAGTTTATGATCCAAGACAGCGAAGACAGCGCCGTAATCCCGAAAGCTCCTGAAGTCAAGAATCCAGTGACAGCCAATGCTATGGTTAGAACTGCAGGGACCAAAACGGGGCTGAACAGCAAGAACAGAGGAGTTGCAACGGCAAGACCGATAAGAGTTCCTGTGAGCGTCAACCCTGCAAGACAAAGGAGAGCACCTCCAACTGGGAAGAGAGTAACTACGGCTAAAACTTGTGATTTTGATGGACCCTTTTGAGGGAGGAGGCTTTTCATGGCTTCAGTGGGTTGTATTTGTTGTTGCTGCTGCTGCTGCTGGCGTGGGTCAGCCATGGATTGGATAAGATTATATGGGGAGGGTGAGTTTCGGAATTTTTGAAGTGATATGAAAGATTAATGGAGGAGTTGAAGAATTTAAAGAGGAGTTGAATGGACGCGTGGGGAGTGGAAGTGACACATGTTGCAAAGCAGAGGTTTGCATGACAATTAGATGGTGCCTTCTTGTAAAGAGATGACTATCAATCTCTTTGCCCTTTTCCTTTATTTTGTTCTATTCTACGATTTTATTTTTCTTTTCCATCTTTGGAAAATATCCTGGTAAAATTTGCTTTTGATCGATAATATGCGGTAACACCATTACTCCAAAATAACAACAAGTAATAACTCATGACATAAATAACTAATTCATAGTTTTGAAATATTTTAATGCACTAATTTTGCTAAACTAATATAGAATTAACAGTATTAGCTATTTTAACAATTCAATGCACTATTTGAATTTTCAGCTTTCCATAAAAATAATATGCAGTAGACCTTCAGAATCTTATCAGATTTTTGCTAATTTGGATGTCGGTTTAGTTTAAGGGCAAACAAAACGTGAAGACATATGTCTCAATTTCATTGATAGCTATTAAATTCTTTTAAAACTTTGAATTTGAAAATCGAATGATGTGAAATTGTTATTTGTTTGGATTGGATGGTGTTACAAATATTGAGGATATCCTTTAATTTAGAGGTTTATATCTCAATTTTGAAAGAATTTGATAAAGATTCGAGGTGTTTTTGGTTAAAATTTCAGATTGATACTAGAAGAGGAACACAAACAAATTATTTATATTTTGTATGTCGGGTATAGTCATACCATACAACTGACATAATTATATATAAGTTTTATATGAATTGTAGTTTTCGATCGAATTCTGTACAAAAGTTATATTTAAATTGTAGATAAATGGTAGATTTTGATCAAATATATATATATTTTATAAAAAAATATAATTACTTTCTGTAAATAAAAAATCTTAGATAAATCGAATAAACAAATTTAAAATTTTGTATATATACGCAAAAGTTCCAAAAATATCTGTCTCAAAACACATGATCGACTTAACCCTAAGGTGAGTCAAGTAATATCAAGCCCCCACAATATTAAGGCCTAAAAAATTACCCATATTATATATCAATTTAAATAATTTTATTATTATTATTATTAGTGAAAAAGTATTTTTTTTAATTATTTGCTGCCAATTTGTGATGGAAATGCTTGCGGTTGAAAGTTGTAGCAATTTTGATTGTTGATTAAAGTTTTTACAGTTGAAAATTATAGGCAATTACTTCGGGCTTATTTTGTCTAATTTATTTCAATTTAAATCAATCTTCTTTATAACGCTATCTTTGTATAATTTTTTCTTCAATTCTTTTATTGCCTCTATAGATAACTTTCAAGCTAATTAGATTTCTAGCGGTTTGATTTATTAGCTTAATATTATATTTTTTTGAAACATAATATTCATCGTTATGATTGTATATGGTCGAAATCAGGTATGCCCGATTTCGTAGGTTCGGGGAGTTGCTTCGAGAAAAAGCTCAAAACGGACCTGGCTCGAGCCTGATGGTGGATTATAGAACTGAAGACCGAAGTGCTCGATGAAAACCAAGGCCGATTATGACCAACCTCGAGATAATACCGTTATGGTTTAGTAACAGAAAGAGCGAGATTCCCGCAACGACCCGAAGATCCCGGCATAAATTCTAAAACGGATTTGTACTTGGCGGTTAGACAGCTGTCTAATAAGATTCCCTACTATAATTAGTAGTGTACCTTATTTGGGATCCCCTACTATATAAAGGAGATCCCATTCATTTGTAACACACTATTCCTTGACAAAAGGAATATACATTCTTCACTTTTTTGCTCACTATTCATTAGAGTTGCCTTATAATTTTGTTGTTACTAACCTACCTCGAGGCCACTATAACTCGAGGTCAAGACTTGGCTTGCACACTGGTTTGACTTGCTTTATTTCTTCAATTCTTATATTTAACTCCTTGTTTATTAATTGGTATTGGATTAAATCACATATCTTTAAAACCACAATACAAGTTTAATTGTTACTCAGATTTTAGGGTAAAAAGTTTGGCGCCCACCGTGGGGCTAAAGATAATAGTGATTATTTCGGTACTGATTCTGATAACACACGTTATTTTCACACTTGTTCTTGTCAAGAATTTTTGTTCTCAGGTTAAAATATGTCAAATTGACAAAAGGCACCCGTACATAGTGATGATGTTCTTGGATTTCATGGGGAAAACGATAACGTAATTGCTCCAGGAGCCGAGGTTCCACCGGTTAATCCCGGGGGAGTGCAAGTCGATTCGGTCGATCTCAGTTCGCACATTGCTTTGAATCCAGATTTAGGCGCAGACCCCGAACGGGGCATATGTAGGGAAGGCTGATCTGGTGGCCAAGGAACAAAAGGGTGTAGGAGACGGGGGAGTTATCCCCCAAATAATATTCTAGTTGCTACTGGCTCAACAGGTTGCCATCGTTCAGCTTCAAAGTCAGCATAAAACTCCGAGTGTGGACGAACCGAAAATCAATCGCCATACTGAGACGGTGTCAGAAAGGTCGAACGGTGATGGATCGGGGACTAAAGATGCTCGAGGAGCTCACCAAAAGAATCAAGTCGGGAGAGAAAAAAAATCAAAGATAATGACAAGAAAATGGAAACATACAACTCCCGAGTTGATCAAATACCGGGGGCACCCCCGATCATAAAAGGTTTGGATGCAAAAAAGTTCGTGCAAAAGCCATTTCCTAAAAGTGCGTCTCCGAAGCCCATTCCTAAGATATACCTAATTACAATGGGACAACCGATCTTAATGAACACATCACTTCATACACATGCGGGATTAATTGAAACAACTTAAATGATGATGAGATCGAGTCGGTTTTGCTGAAAAGTTTTGGAGAAACTTTGTCAAAGGGAGCAATGATTTGGTATCACAACCTGCTACCGAATTTCATCGACTCATTTGCCATGTTATCATACGCCTTTGTGAAGGCGCACGCCGGGGCCATAAAGGTAGCAACAAGGAAATTAGACATTTTTAAGATAAGACAGAGGGGTGATGTAATGCTGAGGGAGTTCATATAGCATCACGACAGTTGATCGAGCGGAGTTCGATAGCATCACGACAGTTGAAACAAAACTTGGTCGAGTATCCAGCTGTAACCTTGGAAGATGTGCACAACCAATATCAATCGAAGATCAGGGTCGAGAATGACGAATTAGGATTCCCTTCCGGTTCAGTGCATCCAATAAGCTAGCACTTAAAATCTAAAGGGACATCGACAGGGAACCAAGGTCGAACAGGGAGCGATATCAACCATATACCGCGGGTCTAAGGAACAATGGCTCGGGACGCAATCCTCCCCGGAATGATCGAGGACAAAATTTTAGGGGACGTATGAGTAAAAGTGGTTTCGATAAGCATGTCGATCCCGTGGAGGCACCTCGATTGTCGGAATATAACTTCAGCATTGATGCATCAGGAATTGTATCAGCAATCAGAAGGATCAAAGATACTAGATGGCCCAGACCCATACAAAGTGATCCTTCCCAAAGAAACCCAAGTTTGATATGAAAATATCATGGCACACATGGTCACAAAACCGAGGATTGCAGGCAATTAAGGGAGGAGGTAGACCATTTATTCAATGAGGCCCACCTTTGAGAGTTCCTCAGTGATCGAGCCAAGAACCATTTCAGAAATAGAGACGCCAATAAGAAAGACAAACAGGAGGAACCGCAACATGTCATTCATATGTTCATCGGCGGGTCGATATTCCACAAGGGCCCATATTCAAATGCACTAAGGTGTCGATTACAAGGGAGAAACGGGCCCAGGATTATGTTCCCGGGGTTCTTTATCATTCAATGATGAGGAGGCAGAAGGCATTTCTTAACCACACAAAGACGCTTTGGTAATTTCTATGTTACTAAATAAAGTTCAAGTTGAGCATGTTTTAGTGGATCCAGGTAGTTCAACAAATTTCATCCGATCGAGGGTCGTGGAGAAACTCGGCCGACAAGATCAAATCGTGCCCGCATCTTGGGTCTTAAATGGCTTCAACATGGCCAGTGAAGAAACTAAGGGTGATATTTCTCTGTTAGTGAATGTGTATGGAACAATTCAAGATACCAAGTTCCACGCGATCGAGGGCGACATAAGGTACAATGCCATACTCGGGAGGCCTTAGATCCACAACATGAGGGCAGTTCCTTCGACTCTTTACCAAATGATGAAATTCCAGACATCGGATGGCGTAAAAACAATATACGGGGAGTAACATACTGCAAAGGAGATATTTGTAGTTGGCGAGTTAATACCGATATCAACATTATCAACCTCAGAAAGATAGACAATTAAAGGTAAACAGAAAACCAAATAGCAATCACAGCCACCAGCCTCGGCCAAATCGGGAAAACAGGATATAGAAGAAGAAGAAGAGGACTTTCTGACTCCTTGAACCTTTATTGCACTCGAAGACTCCGATGCCACCAAATCAACGGTCGAAGAGCTGGAATAGGTTATATTGATCGAGTAACTGCCGGAGCAAAAGGTATACCTTGGAACGAGGTTAACCCCTAAACTTAGGAAAAAACTTATTCAATTTCTTATCGATAACATGGATTGTTTTGCTTGGTCCCATTTAGACATGACAAGGATCCCACCAGAGACTAACCGGACGGATAACTGCTCTGGGTCAATTTATCTCGAGGCCATCGGATCGAAGCCACATATTTTGCTCTCTACTCTAGAAGAAGAATGATTTCACCTGGACCCCAGAGTGTCAACAAGCATTAGAGGAATTAAAATAATACCTATCGAGTCTACCATTGCTTCACACCTCGAAGGCCGATGAGAAACTCTACTTATATTTGGTAGTGTCAGAAATCTCGGTAGTGATGTCCTAGTTCGAGAAGACCAAGGTACGCAATTTCCTCTTTACTATGTAAGTTAAACGTTAGGGGAAGCAGAAACTAGATATCCACACTTGGAGAAATTAGCACTTGAGCGCTTTTAGAAAGCTTAAACCATACTTTCAATGTCACCCCATATGTGTGTTAACCACTTATCCACTTCGTAATATTTTGCACAAACCCGAACTTTTGGGTCGATTATTCAAATGAGCCATCAAACTCAGTGGGTACGATATCGAGTATCAAACTCGAACAACCATCAAGTCTCAAATTTTAGCGGACTTTGTGGACAATTTCACGCCAACCCTTGTGCTTGAAGTTAAAAAGGAGCTCTTGTTAAAACGGGCACATTATCGGGGGTATAGACCCTTTTCACAGACAATGCTTCTAATGTGAAGGGGTCAGGGCAAGGCATCATTTTGAAGCCATCCACAGGTAATACTATTAGGCAGTCTATCAAAACTTCTAGGCTGACTAACAATGAAGCCGAGTACAAGGCTATGATTGCAGGTCTCGAGCTAGCTAAAGGCTTGGGGGAAGAAGTCACTAAAGCCAAGTGTGACTCTTTATTGGTGGCGAACCAAGTAAACAAAAGCTTCGAAGTTCGAGGGGACATGATTCATAGGTATTTGTACAAGCTACAGGTAACTTTGCACCGCTTCAAAGAGTGGACTCTAGACCATGTACCTCGAGAACAAAATAGTGAGGGCGACACACTTGCAAACTTGGGATCATCAGTCGAGAAAGATGATATTATCCTAGGGATTGTCATCAAGTTATCGAGATCTGTGGTCGTGGAGGATCATGCCGAGATAAATTCTACAAGTTTGACTTGGGATTGGAGGAATAAATACATTGAATATTTAAAGAATGGAAAGCTCCCATCGGACCATAAAGAGTTGAGGGCCCTACCAGCCAAAGCTGCTCGATTCACATTGGATAAAGATAGAATATTATATAGAAGGACGTTCGATGGACCATTGGCGGTATGTTTAGGGCCACGGGACACCGATTATGTTTTACGAGAGATCTACGAAGGCACTTGTGGAAACTACTCCGGCGCCGACTCTTTGATTCGTAAAATTGTTAGAGTAGGGTATTACTGGGATAACATTGGAAAAAGACACTTAGGAGTTTGTTCGAAAATGTGATAAATGTCAAAGGTGCATCGATGATTCATCAGCCCGAGAGATCAACTTCATTCAGTCCTATCCCCGTGACCATTCATGAAATGGGGAATGGACATAGTCAACCCTATACCAACAACCCCAGGTAAAGCTAAATTCATTTTATTTATGACTGACTACTTTTCTAAATGGGTGGAAGCACATGCCTTCAAGAAGGTCTGTGAAAAAGAAGTTATAGACTTCATCTGGGACCACATCGTGTGTCGATTCAGGATACCTGCCGAAATCGTATGTGATAACGGAAAGCAATTCATCGGCAACAAGGTAACGTAGTTCCTCGAAGAAAACAAAATAAAAAAGATCTTATCAACTCCGTATCACCCGAGCAGAAACGAACATGCCGAATTGACAAATAAGACTATCATTCAAAACTTAAAGAAAAAGGTTGAATGCCGCCATGTGGAAATGGAGAGAAGTTCTACCCAAAGTTCTTTGGGCATATCGAACAACATCGAAGTCCAGCACGGGGGCAACCTCGTTGTCCTTAGTATATGGATCTGAGGCCTTAATCCCAGTTGAGGTCGGGGAACCTAGCTCCAAATTTCAACATGCAAAGGAGGAATCAAATCACGAGGCTTTGAATACTATCCTCAAACTAATGGATGAAAAATGAAAAACTGCACTTGTTCGGATGGCTGCACAAAAGCAAAGAATCGAGATATATTACAATAGAAGAGCCAACCTTCGCCGTTTCAGAATCAGGGACTTAGTTATAAGAAAAGTCACCCTCAATACTCGAGCCCCAAATGAAGGGAAACTAGGCCCAATTTGGGAAGGACCATATCGAGTTATCGGCGTCATCGGAAAGGGATCTTACAAACTCGTCACAATGGAGGGCGAACAATTGCCAAACAATTGGAATATATCACTAATCAAACGATATTATTGCTGAGGTATGACTTTCTTCCTTTTCCCATTTGAATTTGATACTAAGTTATTGTAGGTGTTTGACCGAGGACATCGAGAAAACACTTCAACACGAAGACCTTAGATTTTAAAGCACGCGTTGCACTATTTTTCCCTCAGATCGAGTTTTTGTTATAGCCCGTATTCACATACGTCAGTTCGTGCCAAAATATAGTCGACATAAATCCATGAAGATATTATCTTTAAGATGATAAGAATTTAATCCTATTGGTCTTGTATGATACACGAGTGTATAAGAGTGGTTAACAAGTATTATAAGTTAAATGAATCAAGGATGTAGTAAACCGTATTTTTGAGTAAACCTAGAGTTGATTAATGTAATTAAGAGATCGTGCTTTAAGGTGTTTTAATCATTTAATATCCATATCATAAGTCTTGAAGTCAAAAAAGTTATGAAACAAAAGTCGACAAAAGTTGTCGCAACTTAGGTTCATAATTTTACTTAAACATTAGGTCAAATGTTACTAAGCTTTTGTCCCAATTTACCTGGAACGACGGGGTTATCTACCCACCAAATTGAATATCTATGAGTCTAGTTTCCAATTCATTAAACCATTCATCGATACAATTTCAGAGTAGAGAGATATTTGAATTTTTGCGAGACTGCGCCAAGCACCTCTCTATGGGGTACACTTAGGCGGTTTAAGACATTTGGATATATATATATATATATATATATATATATATATATATATATATATACCCGTTTTAAGTCATTGTTTCCTGTATTTTATGACCTTAGAACTATAGAAATACCCTCTCAAGGTTCTCTCAAGGTTAAAGACCTAAACAAAGGGCAAACAACACAAATCAAGTGTCGAGAATCCCGTGGCACTAGTAAGTTTCTTGTTCTTCTTGTTGTTGCTTATTTTTATGTTGTTCCAGCTCATGTGGGAGGTTTTTTAAGGGGTTTATGTTATTTAAATACTCCATCAAGTTCTTAATATCAACCCTAGGTTATTTCAAGCCTTCTAAAGTGATTATAGTACCGAAAATCCCTAATTGATTGCTAGTTTCCCTTCCTTGTTGTTGTAGCAGCATTGGAAGGGTATTTCGTGGAAACTTAAGATAGAATTGGAGTTTTTATCTTTGTATAAAGGTAATGAACCTCTTACTCTACATGTATTTAAGATTATCCAAGTTGCGGCTAAGTCATTGAAGCTAGAGCTTGTGAAATATATATCGAAAAGCTTGGTAGAAATGTTGTCGGTTGGTGGACTGTTTTGGGAGGCTCAATATGATTAAAATTGATATTGTTTGGGATGTTTGGTGATTTTTTTTACTTGTGAAAAGTCATATACATAGGGAAGGTGCTGTCCATTTCATTGTAAAATACATTGTGGTCGGTACATAATAGTTACGACGCCTAAACGTTAACGATAGTGTCATTTCTCCTATTGTAGACTAAGAAGTTGTGACATTTGCATAGCTTGAGGTTGGGCAGTATATACAAGGTATGTGAGGCTATAACTTTCCTTCTTTTGCACGACTTTAATTGTACATAATGTAATGAACGAGCTTCCAAAGATACTCTACTCTTAGAAGCTAGCAGTACTTACATTGTTTCCCCTCTTATGGAATAATTGATGCTAATGTTGTCTCTCTTATACTTATGTTATCAATGTTGTTGGTACTTCCTGACTCTTATAAGGTTCATGGTAAAGATTTAGTCCTAATAACGTGTACAGAGGATACCGACCTTACGTCACTCCGAAAGGTTTAGAACGTGATTTCATGAGTCGATCATGCATTATATATATATATCTATTTTACTCTACTGAGTCGTGCTATAGTCAGCCGTGTACGACACATATTATGCAACCACTGATTAATTGTGTTTTACCGAGCTCCACGTGGCCGGGTATGATTCTACCGAGCCTTATGATGGCCTAGTACATTTTTACCGAGTCCTCTTTGAGGCCGGGTACATTATGATGATGATGCCCATAGAGGCGTGTGTTTTAAAAGTTTATGTATATATGTCTGTATCATACATTTCATGTCAGTAGTCCACAAAGGTACCTAGATATTACAGGTTGTATATTCTCTATCCTTATTCACATTACTTTTCATAGTTATGCTTTTCTGTCTTGCATACTCAGTACTTTATTCATACTGACGTCCTTTTTATTTGTTGACACTGCATGTCGTGCTGTAGGTCCTGATAGACAGGTAGACGCAGCTCTCCTACCACATTTGCTTCCCAGTTTAGCGGTTGTTGGCGAGATCCTTTCTCCGGACTTGCTGTGGTCTTGGTATGCATTTTTGTTATAAACATTATGGGTATGTCGGGGCCCTGTTCGGGCAATGTTACAACAAAAATGTTCTGTTAGAGGCTCATAGACATGTGTCGACTTATGTATAGTTGGGTATGCCTTGTCGACTAATTTTTTTGTACAGTCTTTCATGGTAGCATGGTAGCTCGTACCTTATATATAGTTTCTTGATTTTCTGGTCATCCCATGTTATGTATGTAAGGCTGTACGGTGGGCCGGTCCCGGGCCTAAATAGGCTAAACGGGCCCGGGCTTAGCGGTCCCGGGCTTCACGGTCCCGGGCTTCGTGGGCCTAATGGGTGGAACCAGCTCGTGACGGGCCTAAGCCCACATGGTCCTGGGCTAAACGGGCCGGGCTCGTGGGCTTAGCGGGCCTAACATGCTTTTTTAGCTCCGGGCTATTTTTATTTTTATTTTTTTTGTTTAAGGCAATTTCTTGGAAATTAGCATGCATAATAAATTAATAATAAAGTACAACATGAAGCATAAATACGTCAAATAATTTTAAAATAACATAAATTATCGAAAAATCTTAAATACGAATTTCCGGATGACGCTCAAGACAATACTTTATATGCCTCCTTAAAATGCCTGTGCCAGACCCTGAACCAAAATTTAAGAATCTACCACAGTTCTTGCACTTTAATATTTGGCCTTCTTCATTTTCTTCAAGCACTTCAAAGTGTTGCGAAACAAATAAGCGCACTCTTTCCGAACGA
>MU777216.1:88809-101607 GCA_026770625.1 Nicotiana glauca | reverse complement strand
ACGAAATTGCAATAATAAAATAAGCAATTATAGAAGAGAAATTAGATATAGATTGAGAGAGATTGATGAATTGGTGAGTAAAAATGAAAGAATGAGGAGGTATTTATAGTTGAGAAATGGGAAAAAGTGTAATTATATAAAGTTTAGGGGCCAAATGGCTATTTTTTAAAGTGGCCAATGGCTAAAATTGAAGGCCAACGACTAGATTTTAAAAATCTAACTGTTGGTATTTTTTTTTAAAAAAAAATTCTCTTTTTTAAAAAATGGCCGTTGGAGCCCGTTAGGACCGGCCTAGGCCCGCCAGCTGGTCCCGGGCTTAGCGGTCCCGGGCTCGTGGGCTTGCCATTTTGAACCGACCCGTCACAGGATTCTTGCACCATCAGAGGCCGGCCCACCAGGACCGGCCCGTTTAGCCCGTTTAGCCCGCGGGCCTGGTCCCAGCCCGGCCCACAGTACACTCTTATATGTATGTTCATGCCATTATCTTTCATTTTTTGTTGTCCATTATCCATCTCTACCTTTTATATTGATCTCGTCGGCCCTAAAAGATAATAAAAAGATTAGATAAAATGTACATAGGTGCTCGACAAGTATGGTCGGGTGCTAGTCATAGTTATCCAGTTTGCGTCGTGACAAACTTGATATCAGAGCAAGTTTGTCCTAGGGATTGTCAATGAGTCATGTCTAGTAGAGTCTTGATTATGGATGTGTAGCGCGTCACATTTATAATCAGGAGGCTACATGATAACTAGGGTTGTTACCTTCTTAAATCTAGATCGTGCGTAGAGTTGAGTCGTATGTGTTCGTCTCTAATATTCACCTTATTTTCTTTCAGTGATGCTTTCGACTAGGAAGCAAACGATTAGTAGACGACTTGATATAGCTGTGGGAGAGGGTACTAGTCTAGTGACTCAAGCCAGAGCAGGCCAAAATTAGGGTCAGAGTGAGATGCCGTCTCATACCTCATCTACTCCATCTTCTCCAGAGGATATGAGGAGGCACCCAACACCATCAGTTCCACCGTATGGTACTACAGACCAGGATATGCAGAGTGCAATGTAGTTTTTTACTAGCTTGGTAGTTCCTCAGGCTCAGAGGCAGAATACCGGTGTTGTTGATAAACCGGCTCGTACAAGAGTTCATGATTTTATTAATCCAGACCCTCCAGTGTTTACCGGATCAGACCCTAAGGAGGACCCGCAGACTTTTATTGATTAGGTTCATCGTACATTGAGGGTTATATATGCTAGTGATACATAGGCAGTAAAGTTGGCTTCTTATCTATTACTGAATTTAGCAATTTTCTGGTATGAAAGTTAGGAGAGATCTAGGGGTCCGAACACTCCTCCAACTGTGTGGAAGGAATTTTCTGAAGCCTTTCTTCGTCACTACTTGCCAGTTGAGACACGACGAGCTAGAGCTGATAAGTTCTTGAACCTTCAACAAGGTAATATGAGTATGCGAGAGTATAGTATGCAGTTTGATTCTTTAGCAAGCTATGATCCCCATATGGTGGTCGAGATTAGTGATAGGGTGCATCTATTTGTGAATGGGTATGACAACGTCTGATAAACGAGTGCACGATAGCCTCCTTGGTGGAGGGCATGGATATTTCCCGTATTCAGGCTTATGCCCAGACCCTAAAGGATTGTAAGTTCTAACAGAAGGCAGATAGGGAGTAGGATAGGGGCCAACATAAGATGGCGAGATTTACAGGTATTCTTATGGCTTTAGAGACATCATCATGCCCTAATCTTCGAGGAGTTCAGCGCCACCTGTAGCTAGTGCTCCTCCACAGTTTTAGAGGCCTCGATATGATCGATTTACCTATTCTGGTCAGAGTTCGCGGGCATCAAGCTGGCAATATCACAGAGATACTAGTTGGACGATACCCCCAACACCATGTTGTGATCAGTGCGGCAAGGCCCACTTTGGACTTTGCCGTTGAGTTTTTGGTGCGTGTAATTCTTGCGGACAGTGTAGCCATATGATGCAGGATTGTCATAACAGAGGAGGTGGTGGTACGGATCAGCCGACTGGATTTGTGTCTGGTTCTTCCTCATCAGTTCGACCTCCAGCACGGGGTTTTTAGCAGTCAACATGTAATGGTAGAGGTAGAGGTAGAGGTAGAGGTAGAGGTAGAGGTGCAGTGTCGAGTTTGTATGGTGCTCAAAATCAAACCTATGCTCTAGTAGGTCGGCAGGATCTTGAGTTGTCTCTAGATGTTGTTACATGTATATTTTTTGTTTTCCTTATGATGTATATGCGGTGATTGATCCGAGATCTACATTATCATATGTTACACCCTTTATGGCTAATAAGTTTTGAATTGTAAATGAATTGATAAGTAAACCCCTTGAAGTATCTACTCCGATATGAGATTCTGTGATTGCTAGAAGGGTATATAGAGGTTGCACTGTGATGATTTGTAGTCGTCGAACTGCGAAAAATTTATTTGAGTTAGAAATGGGTGATTTCGATGTGATAATGGGAATGGACTGGTTGGCCTCATGCTATGCAAATGTTGACTGTCATACAAATATGGTTAGGTTTCATTTAATGGAAGGGGAACATTGCTACACCAAAAGTTAGGTTTATTTCTTATCTTAAGGCAAGGAAAATTATCTCAAAAGTTTACATTTATCATCTCGTTCGCATTAAGGATGAGGAGGCGAAGCCGCCTACTTTACAATCGATCCCCATGGTCAATAAATTTGCAGATGTTTTCCCAGATGAACTCCCAGGCCTTCCTCTTGAAAGGGAGATTGAGTTTAGCATTGATGTGTAGCCTGACACAGACACTCAACCGATCTCTATCCCTCCATACAGAATGGTCCCGGTAGAGTTTCAAGAGTTGAAGGTGCAATTGAAGGACTTACTGGATAGTGGCTTCATTAGACCTAGCACTTCACCTTGGGGTGCACCGGTTTTGTTCGTGCGGACAAAAGATGGGTCGTTAAGGATGTGTATTGATTATCGAAAGTTGAATAACTTTACTATAAAGAACAAGTATCCACTTCCAAGGATTGATGACCTTTTTGACCAACTCCAGGGTGCCAAGTATTTCTCCAAGATTGACTTACGTTCAAGGTGTCATCAGGTGAGGGTTAAGGAGAAGGATATTCCAAAGACGACCTTCCGGACAAGATTTGGGAACTTTGAGTTTTTGGTGATGTTGTTCGGGCTAACAAATGCCCCAGTAGCTTTTATGGATCTCATGAATACTGTATTCAAAACCTATATTAATGTGTTCATGATTGTATTTATTGATGAAATTCTGGTGTATTCTCGTTCGGAGGCGGAACATGCAGGCCACTTGCGGATAGTATTACAGACGCTTTAGGATCGTAAGTTATATACTAAGCTCTCCAAATATGACTTCTGGATGAACTCAGTAGCATTCCTTGGCTATGTGATATCTGATAAGGGTATTAGTATTGACACTCAGAAGATTGATGCAGTAAAAAATTGGCCGAGACCTACAATACCATAAGAAGTCCGCAGCTTCCTGGGGCTAGCACGATATTATAGGCAGTTTGTAGAAGGGTTTTCCTCTGTATCAACACCACTGACAAAGTTAACACATAAACCTACCAAGTTCCAATGGTCTGACGCTTGTGAGTGTAGTTTTCAGGAGCTGAAGAATCGATTGACATCGGCACCGGTACTCACTCTCCCTGAAGGAACAGAAGGTTATGTGGTATATTGTGATGCCTCAGGTATAGGTTTGAGCTACGTATTGATGTAGCGTGGGAAGGTGATTGCTTATGCATCTAGACAAATGAAGAAGCATGAAAAGACTTATCGAACCCATGATTTGGAATTAGCTACAGTAATATATGCTTTGACATCTACACAGATCACAAGAGTTTACAATACATTTTCAAGCAGAAAGAGTTGAATTTGAGGCAGCATAAGTGGCTTGAATTACTGAAAGACTACGTCGTCAAGATATTGTATCATCCTGGTAAAGCCAATGTTATAAAAGACGCTTTCAGTAGTAAGTCAATAGGAAGCTTAGTACATATTGAGGCAGGTAGACGGGGGTTGGCTAAAGAGCTTTATCAGCTAGCCAATAGGAGAATCAAATTGTTAGACTCTGATGATGGAGGTCTTACTGTACAGAATACATCAGAACCATATTTGGTACCCGAGGTAAAAGCACGATAATATGAAGATCCTATCTTAATACGATAGAGAAAGCATTCCGTAGTGTAAAATTATGTCTTTTGAGATCGGAGGAGATGAGGCACTAAGATACCAGGGCCGATTATGTGTGCCTAAGGTGGAAGGGTTGGAGAGAAGATTATGAATGAGATTCATCAATCCCGATATTCCATCCATCCCAGCTCGGCAAAGATGTATCATGATGTCAAGGAGCAGTATTGGTGGGATAACATGAAGAAGTCTATTTCAGAATTTGTAGCCCAGTGTCCCAATTGTCAACAAGTAAATATAGAACATCAGAAACCCGGTGGATTGCTTCAGAATATAGAGATTTCGACCTGGAAATGGGAGGTGATTAATATGGACTTTATTATTGGATTTCCTCGCTCTTATCATAAGTTTGACTCCATCTGGGTGATAGTTTATCGACTTACAAAATGTGCCAATTTTCTGCCAATTATGATAACTTACACGGCTGAAGATTATGCGAAGTTGTATATCAAGGAAATTGTTAGGCTTTATGGTGTACCGATATCTATTATATCATACCGAGGAGCTCAATTTATGGTTAACTTTTGGAGGTCTTTTCAGAAGGGTTTAGGCACACAAGTGAATCTCAGCACTGCATTTCATCCTCAGACTGATGGAAAGGCTGAACGTACCATTCAGACACTTAAAGATATGCTATGAGCATGTGTTCTAGATTTCAAGGGGAATTGGGATTACAATCTTTCACTCATAGAATTCGCTTACAATAATAGCTACCATTCTAGTATTAAAATGGCCCCATACGAGGCACTATATGGGAGGAGATGTATATCACCAGTTAGATGGTTCGAAGTCGGTGAATTAGAATTTATGGGCCAAATTTGATTCACCAAGCCATTGAGAAAGTGAAAGTGATAGGAGCGATTGAGGATGGCACAAAGCAGGCAAAAGGCTTATTCTGATGTCCGTCGTCGTGATCTG
This sequence comes from Nicotiana glauca, assembly GCA_026770625.1. Taxonomy (NCBI): domain Eukaryota; kingdom Viridiplantae; phylum Streptophyta; class Magnoliopsida; order Solanales; family Solanaceae; genus Nicotiana; species Nicotiana glauca. Next base: position 96,471 of record MU777216.1, on the reverse strand, counting down.
GATTTTGAGGTTGGTGATTGGGTTTTCCTGAGGATCTCACCAATGAAGGGTGTTATGAGTTGCGAGAATAAAGGTAAGTTGAGTCCAAGGTATATCGGCCATATAAAATTCTTCGATGAATTGGATAGGTTGCTTATAAGTTAGAATTGCCATCCAAATTGGAATGAGTCCATCCGGTATTCCATGTTGAGGAAATGTATGTCGTCCCTATCTAATATGTACAAGTTACAGAGGATCTATCATATGAAAAAGTGCCAGTGGCTATATTAGATCGACAAGTCCACAAGCTGAGAACAAAAGATGTAGCTTCCGTAAAAGTATTGTAGAGGTACAAGAATATGGAAGAAATAAAGTGGGAAGCAGAAAAGGAGATGAAGTCTAATTACACTTGCCTGTTCCAGAAGGAATATAACGAGGATGCCAGGGGAACACATGACGCATTAGAAGGTGAAAAAGCTCTATGAGATAAACAATAGCTTGGGAATAATCTTCCTTAATACAAAATGGTGATATGCAGATAATGTACATATCCATTATGCTTTATATAATCTTGTGAGGCCATACACTAGGCTTAACTACTTGCAAGTTTTGCTATTGACCATTTTATAAGGAAAATTGACCGGAAATTTCCATTGGAATCCACGATAATTTGGACTCCCCATAAACCCTTACATTCAAGGACGAATGTTCCTGGAGAGGGGGGGAGGGTGTTACAACCCATATTCATGCATGTTAGTTCATTCCATAAGGTAGTCAATGTAAACCCATGAAGATATTATCTTTAAGATGATAAGAAGTTAATCATATTGGTCTTGTATGATACAAGGGTGTATAAGAGTGGTTAACAAGTATTAGAAGTTAAACGAATCAAGGATAGTGTAAAACGTATTTTCGAGTAAACCTAGAGATGCTTAATATAATCAAGAGGTCTTGTATTAAGGTATTTGAATCATATAATATCTGTATCATAAGTCTTGAATTCAAACGAGTTATGAAACAAAAATCGACAAAAGTTGTCGCAACTTAGGTTCATAATTTTACTTAAACATTAGGTCAAATGTTACTAAAGTTTTTTTATAATTTACTTAGAATTACGGGGTGATCTATCCACAAAATTGAAGATATATGAGTCTATTTTCCAATGCATTAAACCATTCGTCGATACAATCTCGTAGAGAGATATTTGTATTTTCGCGAGACTGCGCCAAGCACCTCTCTATGGGGCCCACTTAGGCGGTTTAAGATATTTGGATATATATATGATGCCTACAACCCGTTTTAAGTCATTTTTACTATATTCTGACCTTAGAACCCTAGAAACACCCTCTCAAGGTTCTCTCAAGATTCAAGACCCAAACAAAGGGCAAACAACACAAATCAAATGTCAGGAATCCCGTGGTGCTAGTAAGTTTCTTATTCTTCTTGTTGTTGCTCATTTTTATATTGTTCCAGCTTTTGTGGGAGGGTTTTTAAGGGTTTTATGTTCTGTAGATACTCCCCCAAGTTCTTAGTATCAACCCTAGGTGATTTCGAGCCTTCTAAAGTGATTATAGTACCGAAAATCCCTAATTGATTGCTAGTTTCGCTTCCTTGTTGTTGTGGCAGCATTGGAGAGATATTTCATGGAAAATTAAGGTCAAATTGGAGTTGTTATTTCTATCTAAAGGTAAGTATTCTCTTACTCGACATTTATTTAAGATTATCCAAGTTGCGGGTCATTCAAGCTAGAACTTGTGAAATATATATTGAAAGGCTTGGTATTAATGTTATCTGTTGGTGGACTATTTTGGGAGGCTCAATATGATTAACATTGATGTTGTATGAGCTGTTTACTAATTGTTTTTCCTTGTGGTAAGTCATTTAAATAGGGAAGTTGCTATCCGTTTCATCATAAAATAGGTTGTGGTCAGTACATAACAGTTACGACGCCTAAACATTAACGATAATATCATTTCTCCTATTGCAGACTAAAGAGTCGTGACATTTGCATAGCTTGAGGTTGGGCAGTATATACAAGGTATGTGAGGCTATCCTTTTCCTTCTTTTGCATGACTCCGATTGTACATAATATAATGAACGAGCTTCTAAAGACACTCTACTCTTAGAAGCTAGCAGTACTTACATTGTTTCCCCTCTTATGGAACGATTGATGTTGATATTGTCTATCTTATTATTATGTTATCAATGTTGTTGGTACTTCTTGATTCTTATAAGGTTCATGGTGAGGAGTTAGTCCTAATAATGTGTACATAGGATACCGACCTTATATCACTCCGAAAGGTTTAGAATGTGATTTCATGAGTCGAGCATACATTATATATATTTATATATTTTACTCTATTGATTCGCGATATAGTCGACCGGGTACGCCACTAATTGTGTAACCACTAATTAGTTGGGTTTTACTGAGCTTCACGTGACCAGGTACGATTCTACCGAACCTTATATTGGCTGGGTACATTTTTACCGAGTCCTCTTTGAGGCCGGGTACGTTATGATGATGATGATGCCCACAGAGGCGTGTTTTTTAAAGTTTATGTATATATATATATATATATCTCTTTATAATGCATTTCATGTCAATAGCCCACAGAGGATATGTTGTATGTTTTCTATCCTTATTCATATTACTATTCATACTTATGCTTTCTTGCCTTGCATACTCAATACTTTATTCGTAATGACGTCCTTTTAATTTGTAGATGCTGCATGTCGTGCTGTAGGTCCTGATAAATGGGTATACGCAGATCCCCCACCACAGTAAGATGCCCAGTTCAGCGGTTATTGGCGAGATCCCTTCTCTGGACTTGCCGTGGTCTTGGTATGCATTTTTGTTATAGACATTACAGATATGTTGGGGCCTTGTTTCGGCAATATTGCAGCATTTATGTTCCTTTAGAGGCTCATAGACATGTATCGACTTATGTATGGTTGGGTATGCCTTGTCGGCTGATTTTTGTTGTATAGTCTTTCATGGTAGCGTGGTAGCGCATACCTTATATATAGTTTCTTGATTGTCTGGTCATCCCATGTTATGTATGTTCATGCCATCATCTTTCATTATTGGTTGTCCATGATCCATGTCTACCATTTATATTGATCTCGTCGGCCTTAAAAGATAATAAAGAAGCTTAGATAAAATGTACATTGGTGCTCAGCAAGTGCGGCTGGGTGCTAGTCATGGCTCTCCAGTTTGGGTGGTGACAGTTTTATCCCAAATGGGTTTTTCCGGCGAGGTTTTTAACGATGCAACAACTATGTTCTACCTAAGGAAAATTCAACAGTATCTAAGGCTTCTTTTTAATCAACCTCGAATACTGGGAGGCATCACCCTCGAAAGATATATTTTCAAGAAAAATACTTTATGTCAAAGGGTCTCAATAGGAAAACCTTATAATGGGACAAACGGCCGGATGAACCGTGTCCGTATAGAATAGTCGAGTCCAGATGGCCAATCATGTATGCATATATGAATTATTCAAAGAAGCATTCTTTGTATATCAAACGCTTTGTGTCTCAATGAAATTTGCTAGCACACGAGCTCCATACTTATGATTTTGTGAGAAATGGCTCTAGGGCCAAACACAAATACACCTCGAACACTCGGGGACTGTCATCGACAGTCAACACATTCTAGTTATCTAAACTCTGATTCATAAGACCTCAAAGAGGCATCCCTCGACATATAGGCCAATTCCAATGTACTTGGGGACTGACATTTTGAACAAGTTCAAAATGTTATTGTGGAATAAGTTCAAGAGGCATACCCGAAGGCTACGACCATATTGAAGGCTATGGCTGAAATAATGCAACTCAGAGACGTTCGAACCTTGCAATAAGCAATAGGCCTTAAATTACTTTGAGAAAACCAATTAAAAGGCGATTCCCAGCCCTTGACAAACCTTAAGAGGTATCAAACGTGCTAAGGCACAAAAACCAAAGGAGTCTCAATCGGCATCGGACCCTCAAAAAGCCCAATGGGTAACAAATACATGCTAAGGCATAAAAAAATTTATTACTAAGTCTTTTAAGACGAAAAAGGGAGAATAATAGCCATCTTTTATAGGCCATAGTGACCCGATCTAAAAAGAGCCTATGGGCCAAACCACTTGGGGTTCAAGATCTTGTTCTCACCCAATCCGAACCCAAGGGTTCGATTATCCCGAACCCAAATATACAATAACTTGATTATGGCTCGGGGACTCACTGCTATCTGACACAAGCCCTTAAGGGTCTATGTCCCAAAGTTCAAATCTTATTCGAACTCGACTATGGCAACTTCAAGGAAGCTGTTTGAGACAAAGTCTCGTACATATCATTTGAAGCATGAAACTATGCTAAATTTTTGCTAGGCAAGAAACATGTTCATAAAAACTGAGAAGGCATTCAAGGAAATTTTTCTTTTATATTAAAGATATGTAGAAGAGACCGACAAGAGGTCTTAAAAAAAAGAAAAAGAAAAATACGAAAAAAAATCATAACTTTGATCGGGGTTGGTTTCTCCCTTAGGAGCAGCATCCTCTTCGGGCCCCTCATCATTATCAGACCCGCCTTGGCTGCCTTCATCATCATCATCATCGTCGGAGGAGGACATGAGAAATCTGGCATCAGCTTCAAGCGCCTTTGCCTGATCTATCTCTTTAGTGAGGTCGTAACCTTGAGCGTGGATTTCCTCGAGGGCCTCCTTCCGGGACTGGTACTTGGACAAATCATTACTCCGTCGCTCTCGGCCGTAGACTTTCCTTAGATGCATTTGTGTAGCCTCAGCATCCCTTAAGTATACGACAATGGTTTTGTCAGCTGTGACCTTCCTCTTATCGACCTTAGTCCTGGACTCAACAAGCTTGACCTCAAGCTCGTCGATCATTTTGGACTGGGATGAACTTTTCTCCTTAGCACCCCGGAGTTTGGCCTCAGCTGATGCCAGTTTGGCTAAAGTAGCCTCTTTCTCTGCAGCAAGACAATCCATGTTATCTTTCCACCGATTGCAATCGGCTTTGACTTTATCGACTCCTTGCGAAGCTGCTCGATCCTATCCAGTTTTTGTTGCAGCTGAGACACTGAATTATTAGCCCCCATAATTAGGCTGAGTAGACTGAAATATTTGAAAATGATAGTTACCTACTTGTCTATCTTGGACTCATCCTTACGATCCTTGACCAAGTCTGTCCGAAGGTCCCTGAGCTCCCCCTCCTTTTGACCGTAAAGGAGCTTTAAAGCGTTCCTTTCGTCCGAGGCCTTCTGAATCTCAGCCTCGTATGGGCTTAGGTTATACCTAAATTTTGTGATAGCCTACATAGAAAAGAGAATATTAGTTAGGGTAAAGGGAGAAGAAGAAAAGAAAATTGCAACTATAGGGATTAATACTTACTCGGGAGAAAAGACATTGAGCCTCTTCGAAGAAGGTAGATGCTTTGTTGAGATCAACAGCATCATCAACATCAGTAAAGCAATCCCAGAAGGGATCCTCTTCGCTGGGGACTCTACCTAATTTAGGTGTATGTAGAGCCCGAGCCTCCTTTATAGCTTCTTTATAATAAGTCGGTAGATAGAGAGAGTGACCCATTGTCATGGTCCCGAGTGAATCACTCGGCGTGTTCTATTCAGCACTTGGAATTTGGAATCCGCCCCTCTGGTGTGCTTATTTAGGGCCGAGGAATAATCTCAACCTCGGGCGATTCGGGGGCCTTACCCCCATCCTTCTTCAGAGGCTCTTCATCACGAGGAAGAATTTTCGGCTCGGAGGGCTTCGAAACGTCAATTTGTTCCCTAGTCCGAACCACCAACGGCGAGTCTTCGCCGTCGTGTTCTTCTTCATCATCCGGCTAGTGGACTGAGTCTATATCTATAGGAATGAGTTTCCTCCTGCGTCTTCGAGCTTAAGCCCATTTATCTTGGGGTTTTCAGGCTTCGAGACCCTTTTCCTCTTATTATTATTATCTTTCCTCAATTTTGGATTAGGGGACTCAATTTTTTCCACCGACAGGGCTGACCTTATTTTAGAGACATCTACGATGCCGGCACGAAGGAGGATTGGATATGAGTAAGGAAACGCATGCGATAAAGAGGAAAATATTGGAAAACTATAAAATGAACTTACAATGATGTTTAGCTTCCCATCTTCCCTTCGCCACGTCACACCAACGTCATTCTCTATACGAGGAGGTCATGGCTAGTTTCCAAACCCAGCCATTAAGGTGGGTGACCATGTGAGGCATCCAAGCGTCATCTTCAAAAAAGATGAAGGCATCACACAATTCAAAAAAAGAATACAAAAGGGCTACCAAACTTCACTTATGATTGGGGTTCCACTTCTCCGGGAATGGCATTTGCTCCTCTGGGATGATATCGTAGGTCCTCACTCAAATGAATGTAATGACCCGGCTGTTCTTTTTAAGAATTTATGCCCCGATACCCTATTAACTGCATTCACCGTGTTTGTTTCTGCTATTGTAAGTTGTCTAGAAGGTTCATTTTGGATTTCAGAGTGTTTTGGGACACTTAGCCCCTAAATGAGAGTTTAAGATTTAGAATTTGGACCGTAGTCGGAGCAATTTGAAGATGGACTCGAAATGGAATTACATTGGGTCTGTTAGCTCCGTTGGGTGATTTTGGGCTAAAGGGCATGTTCGGATTATGTTTTGGAGGTCCGTAGCTTATTTAGGCTTGAAATGCCGAAAGTTTAATTTTTTAAGCTTCCGGTTCGATATTGAGATTTTGATCTAGGGGTCGAAATGGAATTGTGAGAGTTGGAGTATCTCTGTAGTGTTGAATGCGACATGTGTGCAAAATTTCAGGTCATTCGGACGAGGTTTGATAGGCTTTTTGATTGAAAACAGAATTTGGAAGTTTTGGAAATCCTTAGGCTTGGATTGGAGAGCGATTTGTTGTTTTAGAGCTATTTGATGTAATTCAAGGGTTAGAACAAGTTCATATGATTTTTTAGGATTGGTTGGCATGTTTGGTTGAGGTCCTGCAGGCCTCGGGTGAGTTTCGGGTGCTTAACGAAAGTTGAATTGGACTTAGGAGAAATAGGAAGTTAGCTGAACCTGTTATAACCTCACCTGCGTGTTTTAGACCGTAGGTACGGCACCGCAGAAGTGGGTGAAGTACCGCAGATACGATCTAAGGTAAAATGGGATTTGATCGCAAATACGGCCTAGGCACCGCAAAAGCGGTACCACATCTGTGGAAAGAAACTCACAGGTGCAGAAATCTCCGTTTAATGAAAAGTCACAGGTGAGACTTGGTCTACACAGAGGCAGGACTGCAGGTGCGGTCCCAGAGCCGCAGATGCGATTTCACTGGTCAAAAAAGGGGCAGAAAACGAGGGTTTAGTCTCAAAACCTTATAAATTGATTTGGGAGCTCCGGATTGGTGATTTTGAGAGAGATTTTCACCTGGGTGTTTTGGGTAAGTAATTCTTACTCGCTTTTGATTAATTTCCATGAATCTATGCTTAAATTCATCCTTTAAATTCGAAATTGGGGTGAAAATTTGGAGAAAAATTGGAAAAGTTCTTAGGCTTAATTTTTGAGTTTGGAACAAGGTTTTGATGTCAGATTAGAGTAATGTTGTGTGTGTATATATATATATATATATATATATATATATATATATATATATATATATATATATATATATATATATATATATATATAT
>MU777216.1:52920-75709 GCA_026770625.1 Nicotiana glauca | reverse complement strand
ATTACGTACTCATACTACACTTCTGTGCATTTTTGTTGCACAGGTTCATGATATATTAGCGGCCTACTGGGCGCAGCAGCACCGACGATTCTGGGACTAGGTGAGCTGCAAATTTGCGAGGCGACCTGCAGCTAGTATAGTTCCTTTCTGTACTTTGATTATTTATTTCCTGTCCACTGTATTCCGGACAGAGGTTTTATTTTATTTCATTATCAGTAGTCGCTCATGCATGTGTGACACCGGGTTCTGGGATGGTTTTCGAAAGGTTTGATTTAAATGTTATTGTTAATTTGAATTGAAGCAAAAAACCCTTTTATTTGGGAAAATGGAAGGAAATTTCTGGAATTTGATGTATTTAGAAAGGATTTTTAAATTGGTAATCTAATTGGCTGGCCTGACAGCGGTGTCCAGCGCCACCACGACCCTTAGTGGATTTTGGGTCGTGATAGATACTCTCCTCAGGGGCGGGGATCTGTACCGCCAACTCATTACCCCAGCCACAGTCTTTCTTTATGGCCTCGATACATGCTTGCACCGGCCAAGAATCGCAGTGGGATTCTCAACTTTGAAGTCCTTCTTTGTGACACAGGGGCTAGGGAAAATCTCTTGAAGAGCCGGTGCTTTCTCGTCGGCCGGCTGGGAAGAAGAAGAGGTGACCTTCTATTTTTGATGAACGGTTTTTGAGGTCTTCGCCATCGTTTCATGGTAGAGGAAGCGTAAAGCGATGGAGTTTGATATCTTTCGGAGCTAAAAGGGCGGCAGTAGCAGGTAGTGAGAGAGAGAGAGAGAGAGATGAAGAGGGGGAGAGATCAGGAAAGTTTGAAGGTTGTTTGAAGCTGGAAGTAAAGTTTTTAATTCGAATAAGGAGGCTTGTATTTATAGGAAAACATTGGCGGTTCGATGATGCTATTGGTCGACCGCCACTAGCAAGCATTTAATGTTTTGGGGAAGCGAACCAACAGGACATTTTGGTCACTTCTAGTGCTTACGTCACGGGGATGAATTCATCATCAGTAGCTTCGGAAAATTGAGGCTCAAATCATTTCTTATCATCTTATTCTAAGAAACGAGAGGATTATCTGTATACGGTCGAAATCAGGTATGCCCGATTTTATAGGCTCGGGGAGTTGCTTCGAGAAAAAGCTCAAAATGGACCTGGCTTGAGCACGATTGTGGATTATAGAACTTGAAGACCGAAGTGCTCGATGAATACTACGGCCGCGTATGATCAACCTCGAAATAATACCATTATGGTTTAGTAATAGAAAGAGCGAGATTCCCGCAATGGCCCGAAGATCCCGATGTAAATTCTGGAATGGATTCGTACTTGGCGGTTAGACAACTATCTAATAAGATTCCCTATTATAATTAGAAGTGTACCTTATTTGGGACCCCCTACTATATAAAGGGGATCCCATTCATTTGTAACACACGATTCATTGACAAAAGAAATATACATTCTTCACTTTTTTGCTCACTATTCATCAGAGTTGCCTTATAACTTTGTTGTTCTTACTAACCTACCTCGAGGCCACCATAACTCGAGGTAAAGACTTGGCTTGCAAAATGGTTTGACTTGCTTTATTTCTTCAATTTATATAATTAACTCCTTGTTTATCAATTGGTATTGGATTAAATCACATAACTTTAAAACCACAATACAAGTTTAATTGTTACTCAGATTTTAGTGTAAACAATGATATTATTGGTTTAATCTTATTTTTAGCGTTAAGTGCAAAGAGAAATGTACAAATAGAAAATACTCTTATTGGCATATGGATAAGTTTGCAATAATGCAAACTTCTCTTGTGTTTTTAGATAGATTTATGACTCATATATTGACATTAAATATCTAATAACGTATTGACGAGTTCTTGTTTATCGCAATTATCTTTCAATCAATTACGATAATTTACTAAAAGTATTCTCTCGAATTACGCTAGCTCAGACTTTTTCACCGTCTACTATGATCACGTCAAAGCTTCGTTATCTCTAACCCCTCTTTTAAACCTGCCGTATTGATCTCTCTTGTTTGCCAACAACCTATATATGCTCTCTTTCTCAAGAGATATATAATAAATAGGCACATTTAATTTATGTCCATTCAATCAACAACAATAAATACAGAGTTGAACAAGTAGGAATATTCAAAGACAAAATTATATTAAAACGTAATAACTATTCATCCTCCAAAAGGTTCTATCTACCCCTGAATTAGAGAGTTTAGCTACTCGTAATTGTATAAACAATCATAGTCATATTCAAATGCATTAAACTACAAATTAAAGAAGAACAAAGATAAAAACTGTTGCGATTCGTGCTCGAGAGTGTTCCGTAACCTTTTTTCCTCTCCAGTAATGTTCAACCCTTTAAAAACTAACATTAAGAGGTATTTATATAGTGGGGAAAAAGTCTACACGTGCAAACATAATGATGAAATAAAAGTAGCTCGGATAAGAATCGTCAGTGCATGGCATTGTCAGAGGCACCAATATTGTTCCGCGAGGCACCATTAGAGGCGCCAATATTACCTTGCAAGGCTCTATCAATGGCGCCAATGACAACACCCTGGGCAAAGGCTTGCATTGTCTAAGCGTGTGACTTTTTATTTCCTTGCACATCTTTTTTTACTGCACCATTTTGTAGCTTTGAGGTACCATTTCATGCAATTTTTCTCTGCTTCATGTCCAATCATTCCTACAGGTAAAATAAACTCTTTTAAGCTCTAGCATCCAAATAACAAACAAGTAGGGTAAATAACGTCAAAATATATGGAAATATATAAGGACATCAACACTCCACACTTAAGTGTTGCTCGCCCTCGAGTCAATCAACTAAACACTCCCTCTTCAAGGACCCAACGAGCGACACATTCATAACACATTACACCTATGACCATGGTTGATACCAACAATTGAGCTCTAGCATATGTTGTCAGAATACACTTCTCGTAGTTATGCCTAATTTCAAAATATCAAACACAGGAACAACATGATTATGACGATCCTAGCCTCGAAAACTAACTCAATATGACAATGTACATGAGGCTTGAATATTTAATCTAACAGAGAAGCCTAATAATGTTACCTATCCTTGTGAAACCATGTACCCTCACATTAAAATAAAAGATTAAGCAGTCCACGCATCCAACTCATATGATCAAATATATTTTAAGGATTCACACATATGAAGAAAAATCACTCACTCTCTCAAAGAAGTCACTTGCACGCAAAAGGTACCATAGGCTTACCCATTAACCTCTACTAATGTAGGCCCACTCAGTTCGAAATCAACTAGGACTTTATTATGGTTGTAATGTGGGCTAAGGGACGAGTATGATATATTTAGGATATAGTGGCTAACCCTCCTAAGCACTTTAACATATCACATATTCAACTTTAAGCGCAAAATTTCTTCTATCCACTTCAATCATCACAAGATAACTCACCCCGGGATATTTTTCCTCTTCTTTACGCAATGCTTCAGATAACATCCACTAGCAAAATAAGAAACCTTTATTTATTTATTTCTTTTTTCCCTCTTTTTTTTCTTTTGTATCTTTTCCTTGCTGCTAGTGAATTTTTATTTAAAGAATAAGTGCACATTTCTTTATTTATTGGTTCCACTCAAAAGTTACCCTAAGTTTTCTCATTACTTCTTTCTAGCGCTCACTTTACAATTCAAGTGCTTTAAGAGGTGTAAGGATCAAAATGATTCAATTAAGAATAAATGGGGATAGAATTGTACTGTGGGTGCAAAAATAAAGGCTTATAGGCCCAAAAGGGTAACTAGGAATGATTTAATTGTGATAAGCAACAAAACCCACAAAGATCAAATAAATCCTAACCTCACTTTTCAAACCGAGCAACACCTAGGATTTCGCTTCAATTCACATTCCAGGAAAGTTCTAGACTCAAATGTAATAGCATGGACTATGCAAAGAACTCACTTCACACATGGGATATGACTCACTAAGGATAGTCCCATTTCGACTCTTAGTCAAACAAGTATTCACAAAGACAAAAGATATATTAAGCATAAAACACAGAGTGAGCACAAATCAAGCAACCGAGACACAAGAGTCATATCACATGCTATTCTTTTTTATCAAGGCACCATCATATATTTAAAGCTAAGGAACGGTGAAACACATGCCAGATCCTAAGTATGAAACCATCAAACAAGTCAAAATGTGCGAATCACATCATTCATTCTCCTTTATTTCCTAAGTACTACTCTAAAAAGAAAACTACTACCCAGTTCAAGTTACATCCCATGAAAAAGAACTGGTGCACAAAGAAATACCACAGGGGATTATTATTACCTAAGGGAAATAAAAAGACATATTTTTGTATTTCTAGTTTTTTATATTTTTTTGTTTAGACTTTAATCCCTCAAGAAACTTGTCTAGGAGATCCATCGTCGGGAAAAGTTCAAATTTTTTAATCTTAAAAAAAATTATCTATTAAACTAACACAACTAAAATGGCATAGAAAGTCACCCGGACAGTCTTCTCACCCTACACTTAAAATTGTGCATTGTCCTCAATACATAATATAAATAAAAGGGTAAAAGAATCTCCGTAGTATCCCAAAGGCCGAAGCAATAGCATCTCATTGGGGTACTCAGACTTCTCTCCGGGTATTTTTTTTTGTGCGGGCACCCCAGAATTAGTTCTAACCATCCGACTTGCTGTTGCATCCTTCCAATGGCTTTGCATTCCATGCTCCCAATAAATAAAAATGACATTACAGAAATAGTACAGAAAAAGAATAATTAAAAAACTAAAAATAAAAAAAAGTAAAGTTGGGTTGACTCCCAACAAGCGCCTGATTTAATGGCACGCCACGACATGAACCACTTTCTGCCTCCACCTCGAGCTTATGAATTGAACCCCAAGTTTTGATTCAATCTTATGATGATGCTCCTGGGGAAGTACAAATTCTTGTGAGCCAAAAATTAAGTAAATTCTCATTTACATTTTGGCCCTCGACCGAGGAGTGTCACTTTGCCTAGACGGCCTTGAATATTTCAAAACATTCTAAATGGTTCGAACCCAATCCGAAATACACCCGAGCCCCCAGACCTTGTCCAAGCATACCAACAAGTCATTATATACTAACTAGACCTATCCAAAGCCTTCAAACATATGCGATAACATCAAATTAATGAATCAAAGATCAAAACACCTGCACCTACGACCGTTAGGTCGTGAGTTCGAATCCGCTGGAGGGGAAGTATGGAAACACTATAGATCCTCCTAATTTGAGAGGGGTTTAAAAAAAAGTTCAAAGCACAATTAACATTTTCTTAAGTTCAAGAACTTTCAAACTTCAGACGAAGTATCCGATTCAAGATTAACCAATCCGGATTACGTCCAAACTTTGCACACAAGTTCCTAATGATAAAAAACCTATTAAAAATTCCGGAACAACAAACCGAGTCTGATATCCTCAAAGTCAACTCCTGGTCAAACATATAAACTCCCAAAACCTTCAAATTTCTAACTTTCAGGAAATATAGCCAAAACATCCTAGGAACCCGCCAAATCTAAATATGGACATAAAAATAAATCCAAAATTATTATACGAACCTATTGGAACCATCAAATCACCAATCTGAGGCCGTTTATATAAAAATCAAACCTTGATCAGCTCTTAGGACTTAAGCCTCCAACATAGGAACTACGTATTCCAATTCACTCCAAAACCTACCCGGAACCATACTAACAATTCCTGCAAGTTCCAAAGCAATGCACAAGTGTATGACAAACATTAAATGAAGAAACGAGGATCAAATACAAAAAATAATCGACCGGGCCATTACAAAAATATAATAGAAAATCAAAGTAGATCCACCTTTTCCCACAGTTTGAATTAGTGCTTTTTTTCCAGTAGCTTTAAAATGGAGCTTCACCAATTTTACACATGATTTATATTGATGTTTTAATTAGCAACATAAAAAATATCACAATCCAAAATTCCATCAACTTGTGATAGCACCTAACCCAACCCATTGGGTAAGCCCACTAACATAAAATATATTCAACACCGAAGATCATCCATAAAATAAATAAGAATGCAGAAAATAACCCAACTAATTTTGTGAACTGGTGGTACAAGTCATGAAAAACTACTACTTGAATTACAACCGTTAGTCAAGCCAATAGTGAATCACCAACACAATCACCCATTCATAATTTTAAAATTAATAATTTCATTAATAAACCAGAATTAAGTTTGAAATCCATGCTGACATACTTCCATTCTTACTACGTCACGTAGTATGAACAAAACATAAAGCGTAATGATATAAATATTAGGTACAACCATCTACTAAAAATTCCCAAAACTTGTCACAAGCACATGTGCCTCTAGCAGGATATACAAAACTACTATAACTACTATCTCGAATAAAATAGACAGAACAAAATAAACATAGGGAGAAGGAGACTAGGGGTGTTGTGGGTCGAGGCATAGAAAGTAGTTCACCACTAAGTCTCCAGCTAATGCGGTTATGTCCGCATGATGACCTGATGTACCTATCTCAGTACCTGCATAATTAATGCAGAAGTGTAGTACAATTGTGTAAATCAATGCATACCTAATAAGTATCTGGTCTAATCTCGAATACATAGTGACAAAGGTTCGACATAGACACTTACTAGTGGTCTAATAACAAAGTATGTAAAAGTAGACATGTACGAAATACAACAGGTAGCAACGAAACAAATAAATCTAATTAATATAATTCTCAAGTAAGAATAATTTTGAAATTATGAAAAACCATAAATTGCCTCAAAGGAGACAAACACAACCAATGTAAAATACAATGTCAAATCTCAAGTCAGGAAAACTCATATGTACACTGACTCCCTATCAAATATTACACACGAGTCTACCGAGGCGAATGACCCGATCCCGTAAGAATAGTATTACACAATACCGCCAAGGTCGTACGATCCAATCCACATATGTATATCATAATACTGAGGCAAATATCCCGATCCGATAATAATATTTCATAACACTACCGAGTCAAATAGATCAATCCCATAGGAATAGAGAAACTCTCCTACCCGCGAAGATACATGCGAGTCAAAAAGACACGAAACTACCGATTATATAAGCGTAACATGAGATATGAATACAAGAGAAATCATAATTGTTACCGACCATCAAATATCCGCAAAAATTCAAAGTAAATAGGCTCAGACAATACATAAATTCTACTCTCAATCCTAGTTAGGAACTCAAGTAATCAAACAAGTAAGTTTAATTCAAGTCATACAGTTAAGGCATGGTGTAGGTCTAAACCTACCCAGAAATAAATATAAATCTAGCTTACGCATGGACATTATCCACCTCATACGTACGTATAACCCACAACACATAGCACACAACAAATAAGATACATATGAGGATAATTCTCTCTTACAAGATTAGGAAAGAGACCTTGCTTCCAAGTCCACTACTCGGCTCCCAAACCTCACTAATCACCTCAAATTGATGCTGGGCAACTCAAAACTTGTTAAAAGGACGTATAAACTAATCAATATATGCTCAAAACTCATAAGTCAACAATTAAAGTCAATTCTCAACCAAATTCGAAAAGTCAAAAAAAGGTTAACCCTGGGCCCACGCACCCGGATTTCAAATTTTTTGAAGAAAAACATTACCCATGGCATCACGAACTCAAATATATAATTTATACCAAATTCCATAAATAATTTTGTGGTCAAATCCTATTTTTACCAAATTCTAGTTTTTTTAACAAAATCCCAAACTTCTACTAATTTCCATATTAAGAATCCACACCTAATCCATGTATTTAAATCACAATGGGTAAAAATCACTTACCTAAATACACTTGATAAAAATGGTCGTTCAAAGAGCTCCCAAGTCACCCTAGCCAAGAAAAAATAGGGTGAAATGAGCCTAAGTCCCATTTTAAAACTTATATTCTGCCAGGTGTTGTCCATCGCAATCGCAAGGAAACCCTCGTGATCGTGAAGGACAAGTTGCTCTTGCTTAGAAATCCTTCATCACGTTCGGGAAGAGCATTGCCTCCCAACACCCACGCTCACGGTCCACCCTGCCGTGCTCGTGAAGGCAAAATCCTTCTAGCCCCTCCTTCCTCTTCCTTCTCGCGTTCACGAAGGCAGCTCTGCGTTCGCGAAGAGGAACTTGTTACTTGATCGCGTTTGTGAGACCTTCTTTGCATCCGCTAAGAGAAAATGCAAAGCACTTCCCCTCCAAAATCCTTCTTAGCAATCACGAAGCACACTAGCACCAGCAATAATCTGTCAACTTCAACATTGGTCTAGATGGTCTGAAAATCACCTGAGCCACCTGAGACCATTTCCAATTATATAAATTAGTCCATAAACATAGTACGTACCTACTAGAGATGTCAGAACATATAAAATGGCATCGTAACCAAGAATTGAACCCCAAACCAGACTAATTAACTTTCAAACATCAAACTTCTTCAAACTAACTCTGAATGTGATGAATCATACTTAGACAACTTGGAATGATACCAAATTTCACACACAAGTTCAATATGACAAAAAGAAACTACTCCAAGTTCGAAATTCCAAATGAGATCCGATAATACCAAAGTCCACCCAAAGCCAAACTTAGAAAACTCTAAAACCTTCAAAAAATTCCAACTTCCAACAATAAGCGCCGAAATGGTCCCGCTCCACCTGAAACACTATTCGAACATACGCCTAAGTCCAAAATCACCATACGAACCTATTGAAACATTCAAATCCCAATTTTGAGTTCATTTCCTTAAAGTGATGGCTTAAGTTAAACATGGCCATATTAGTCCACTATTATAGAACTAAGTGTTCCGAGTTCAACCCGAACTCTTCCAAAACCAAATCAATCGCCCCCAAAAGTCATAAAATAGATAAAGCACATATGAAATGTCTTAAATAGGCTAATGGGGTTCTCCACTGCAAAATGATTGTTCGGGTCATTACATTCTCCACCTCTTAAACTAATGTTCGTCCTCGTACGAGTTTACAATCATACTTGAAGTGCCAAATAAGTGTGGATATCTTATCTGCATGTCCTCTTCGGTCTCTCAAGTAGCCTCATTGGCTGGTTGATCCCTACGCTACTCCTTCACCGCTGTAATCTCCTTGGACCTCAAGTTGAGGACCTGCCCATCAACAATGGGAACTGGCACTTCCTAGTAACTCAAGCTCTCATCCATCAAAACTATGATATAATCCAACACATGGGACCTGTCGGCATGGAACCTTTGAAGCATAGACATGTGAAATACCGGATGAACTCCTGATAGTCTAGGAGTTAAAGAAAGACAATATGAAACCTCACCTACTCGCTCCAAAACCTCGAATGGATAGATGAACCTTGGACTCAACTTGCCTCTCCTCCCGAATCTCATGATACCCTTCGTCGGTGAGACTTTGAAAAGTACATTCTAACTACCATAAATGAAAATTCACGCACTTTTTAGACTATGCTATGCGAAGTTGCTCCTGAATTAACTTTACCTTCTCCAAGGCATCCTTTACCAAATCAATACGATATAACCTAGACTCGCCGAGCTAAAACCAACCGATGGAGGAATGACATCGTCGACCATACAAGGTCTCAAATGGAGCCATCTCGATGCTAGAATGATATCTGTTGTTATAGGAAAACTTGGCCAATAATAAGAATCAATCCCATTTCCCTTCGAAGTCAATCACACATGCTCTAAGCATATCTTTTAGTATCTGAACTATCTTCTCAGACTGCCTGTCGCTCTACGGATGAAAGGCCGTGCTGAGCTCTACCATGCTACCCAACTCACTCTATATTTATCTCTAGAGAAGCGAGTTGAACTAAGTACCTCAGTCTAAAATAATGAAAAAGGCACTCCATGCAACAAAATGATCTTATGGATATGAATCTTGGCCAACCTCGGCAAAATATGTAGCCATCACCGATATAAAGTGCATGGACTTTGTCAGTCTATCGATAATGACCCAAAAAACATAAATTTCCTCAGTGTTTGTGGCAAACCAAGGGTGAAATCCATAGTGATGTGCTCTAATTTTCACTTCGGCATAACCATCTACTGAAGTAAGCCACTTGGCCTCTGGTGCTCGTACTTAACCTGCTGGTAATTTTAATACCTTGCCACATACTCAACTATATCCTTCTTCATCCGCCGCCCCCAGTAATGCTACCTTAGGTCATGATACATCTTCATGGCACTCAGATGAGCAGAATAATATAAACTATGTGCCTCTTCTAGAATCGACTCCTTCAGGCCATTATCATAGGAACACATAAATGACTCATATAGTTACCTACGCCGCATCACCTCGCAGTACCGTCTCTCTAAGAACCAACAAGTTTGGATCATCGTACTGGCGAGCCTTAATTCGCTGCACAATACATGCAAGAACTCGACTAAGCTCTAAAATATCCAACCATTAGATAAGGATTGAATGTCAAAAGGCAATGGCCTCTCATGTGCTGGAATGAATGCCAGACTACCTATACTTTTGGTCTTTCTGCTCAAGGCATCTGCAACCACATTCGCCTTGCTCGACTGATAAAGAATGGTGATATCATAGTCCTTCAGTAACTCAAGCCACCTACGGTGCCTCGAATTAAGATTGTTCTAGTTAAATAGATGCTTCAAACTGATCTATGTAAAACTCACATGATGCTCCATAAAGATAATGGCTCCAGATCGTGAGAGAATGAACCATTACAACTAACTCCAAATCATGCACAAGGTAATTCTTCTCCTGGGGATTCAACTGACGTGAAGTGTATGCAATAAATCACCCCTCCTGTATCAATACATAACCCAACCCAATGCGTGAAGAATCACGATACACAGTGTATATGCATGAACTGGAAGGCAAAACCAACATTGGTGTTGTAGTCAATACGGTCTTGAGCTTATGAAATCTAGCCTTGCAATTATAAGACTATCTGAACTGAACACCCTTCTGGCCTAATCTAGTCAAAGAGTTGCAATAGACAAGAAGCCCTCCACAAACAGATGATAATAACCTCCTATCCCTAAGAAACTTCTGATCTTGGTCGTTGTGGTAGGATGAGGCCAAATTTGGACTACCTTGATATTCTTGAGATCCATCTTAATACCCTCACCTAACACAACATGGCTGAGACAAAATCTAACCAGAACTCGTACTTGGACAACTTAACATAAAGTTTTTGTTCCCGTAAGGTCTGAAGGACTATCCTCAAATACTGCTACTCCTCCTCCTCCATGCTAGCGAGTTAATCAGTATGTCATCATTGAAGACAATCACAAATTAGTTAATATATGTCCTGAATACCCGATACATCAAATCCATTGCCAGAGCATTAGTTAAGGCAAAGGAAATTTCTAGAAACTCGTAGTGCCCATATCTAGTATGGAATGCCATCTTCGAAACATCCAAAACACAAATCCTCAATTTATGATAATCGGATCTCAAGTAGATCTTTGAGAACACATTAGTACCGAAAGCTGATCAAATAAATCATCAATGCATGGAACCATATACTTTTTCTTGATGGTGACCTTATTTAGTAGGCATTACTTAATGCGTATCTGCATGCTTCCATACTTCTGGAGCTGCTCCTTCATCTCTCTTAACTCCACGAGAGCCATACGATACGGTGAAAATGAGATAGTATGGGTGCCTATGCCAAATCAATGCCAAAATCGATATCACGATCAAGTGGAATGCCTGGTAAATTAGTAGGAAATACATCTAAAAAATCCCGCACAATAGGCACTAAATCTATCGCGAAGTCTCCATGATAATATCTCTAACAAAGGCTAAAGAGGCTAAATAACCCTTCTCGACCATATGTCTAGCCTTTAAGAAAAAAATAACCCGACTATATGTACTAATAGATAAACCTCTCCACTTCATCCTAGGAAACTATGGCATCACCAAGGTAACATTCTCAGCATGGAAATCAAGAATGGTATGGTCGAGAGATAACCAATCCATTCCCAAGATAACCTCAAAGTCAATCATATCGAGCAATAGTAGATCCGCTCTAGTCTCATACCCACATAAGTCACTACATAGGAACGGTATACCCGATCAACAACAACAAAATCATCCACTAGTGTGGACACATATTTAGGAGCACACAAGAACTTACGATATATATCCAAGTAAGGAGCAAAGAGAGAAGAGACATGTTTAAGAAATTCAAACCATCTTCTTTGCCTCAGGTTCAACTCTCTCTACTTGAAGAGAGAGTTGATTTGAGGAGGCCCACAGTTTGCGGTATTCCATCCATCCGGGTGCCGCAAAGATGTACCAAGATTTGAGGCAACACTATTTGTAGAAGAGGATAAAGAAAGATATAGTTGGGTTTGTAGCTCGGTGCCTTAATTGTTAGTAGGTGAAATATGAGCATCAGAGACCCGGTGGCTTTATTAAGCAAATAGAGATTCTGGAGTGGAAGTGGGAGCTAATCACGATGGATTTTATAGTTGGACTAACCACGGACTTTGAGGAAGTTCGATGCTATTTGGGTGATAATAGATCGGCTAACCAAGTATGTTCACTTCATTCCTGTATGTACTACCTATTCTTCAGAGCAGTTGGCTAAGATTTATATTCGAGAGATTGTTTGCCTACATTGCATTCCAATTTCCATCATTTCAAATAGAGGTACTTAGTTTACATCATGATTCTAGACAGCCGTACAACATGAGTTGGTTACTCGGGTGGAGTTACGCACAACATTTCACCCCTAGACGAACAGACATTTCGAGCACACTATTTAGATTCTTGAGGATATGGTCCGTGCATGTGTGATAGAGTTTGGACATTTTTGGGATCAATCTTGCCACCTGGAGAGTTTGCCTACAACAATAGTTATCAGTCTTGTATTCAGATGGCACCACATAAGGCTTTGTATGATAGGCGGTATAAGTCCCTGGTGGTTGGTTCGAGCCGGGTAAGGCTAGATTATTGGGCACAAACTTTGTTCAGGATGCTTTGGAGAAGGTTAAGGTGATTCATGATAGACATCGCACAACCCAACCCAGACAAAAGAGTTATGCAGACCAAAAGGTTCATGATGTTTCATTTATGATAGGAGAGCGGGTCTTGCTTCGGGTTTCGCCTATGAAGTGCGTTTTGTGATTTGGAAAGAGGGGAAAGTTGAGCCCAATGTTTATTGGTCTCTTTGAGGCGTTACAACGTGTTGGGGAGGTTGCTTATAAGCTTTCCTTACCTCCCAGCTTGGTAGGAGTTCATCCGGTATTTCATGTTTCGATGCTCCAGAGATATTACGGCGATCCATCTCATGTGTTGGATTTCAGTTCAGTCAAGTTGGACAAGGATCTATCTTATGTTGAGGAGCTAGTGGCTATATTGGACAAGCATGTTGGAAAACAGAGGGCAAAGATCATTGCATCGTAAAGGTTCAGTGGCGAGGTGCGCCAATCGAGGAGGCGACTTGGGAGACCGAGCAGGATATGCGCAATCGTTATCCTCATCTTTTTACCACTTCAGGTATGTCTCTATACTCGTTCGAGGATGAACGAATGTTTGAAGAGGGGAGGAAGTAACGACCCAACCGATCATTTTGAGAATTTATGCCTTAATCCCCTGTTAACTACTTCCCCATGTCATTTTATGCTATTGTGATTTGCCGGGATCATTCATTTTGAGTTTTGGAGTGTTTTGGGACACTCAGTCCCTAAATGAGAGCTTAAGTCTTAGAATTTTAACTATAATTGGAACAGTGTGAAGACAACACTAGAATGGAATTCCGTTGATTTCATTAGCTCCATTGTATTTTTGAGGTCCGTAGCTCAGTTAGGCTTGAAATGGTGAAAGTCAAATTTTTGGAGTTCCGGGCCGATAGTGGAAATTCTAATATCGGATCCGGAATCTGATTCTGGATGTTGGAGTAGGTCGTAGTGTTGAATATGACTTGTGTGCAAAATTTGATGTCAATCGGACGTGGTTTAGTTGGTTTCGGCTTCAGTTTGTAGAATTTGAAATTTCAAGTTCATTAAGTTTGGATTAGAAGGTGATTCGTGGTTTAATGTTGTTTGATGTGATTTGAGAGCTTGAGTATATTTGTATGATGTTTTAGGACTGGTTGGTATGATTGGTTGAAGTCCCAAGGACCTCTGGTGAATTTCGGGTGCTTAATAGATTAAAATTTGGGCTTGAGCAAAAATATGAAGTTGGCTGGTTCTAGTGTTTTCACACCTGTGGTGGGAAGCCCGTAGATGCAGCCCCGTAGAAGTGAGAAATGGGTTGCAGGTAAAGTTATATGCATGAGTGCCAGTGGTAGCAGATACGACTCAAGTGCCACATAAGCGGAGCCGCATCTGCGAAGAAATGAGCGCATGTGCGAAGTTTGGGGCATTAATGAATTCCCGTAGGTGCGTAGCTCTAGCCGCAGAACCGGGACTTCATGTGCAGTCCTAAGAGTGCAGAAGTGGAAATCACTGGGCAGAAAAGGGGATTTTTAGGGTTTGAAATTTCATAACACAAAATTCAGTTTGGAGCTCGGCGGAAGGCAATGTTTTGAGGGATTTTGAAGGGGATCTATTGGGTAACTAATCTTAACTTGATTTTTCTCATATTACATTAATCTATTGTTGTATTATTCATCTAATTAAGGAATTTGAGGGTGGAAGTTTGGAAAATGGGGGAAAAATTCCCCAATCAAAAATCTGTTGTTTGAATGGGAATTTGGCGTCAGTTTTGGATGATTTTTGCACGAGTGAGTGGGTGTTCGTAATTTGTGACTTTTACCCAATCCCAAGGCATGGTCCTGGGGAGGATTTTGGGTGATTTCCTAATTTCTTGCCTTAGCTTTGAATTTATTTTCTAAATTAGTTGTTTGTAGCTATATTTATGTTATGTAATTGATTTGATTAGATTTGGGCCACTCGGAGTTGGATACTCTTGGCAAGAGCATAATTTCAGATTGATTCGAGCTTGGTTCGAGGTAAGTGGCTTGGATAACCTTGTGTGGGGGAACTCCCCTTAGGATTTGGTACTGTTTGATATATGAATATCGTGTACGTGGGGTGACGAGTGTGTACACGGGATAACTATTGAAAACTCCCATTTTCATTAAGTAAATATCTATGTTTTCCATTAATTGAGCAATTATAGTATATTTAGATCCTCTGTACATTTATGTATGGGACTATGGGACGTTCCCGGGGGATCCCCTATCGCTATCTCTGTGTACTGATTTGATTTTTTTCTGTGATTTCATTTTCATTGATTGTTAGCATTTATTTTCATTGTGATATTTAATACTATTTTATCTTATATATATCATTAGGGACCTGACCTGATCTCATCACTACTCGAACGAGGTTAGGCTTGGTACTTACTGGGTACGGTTGTGTCGTACTCATGCCCTTTCTTGCACATGTTTTCTGTGTGCAGATCTAGGTACCTATTTCCACCAATATTTCCCATGAGGCGAGGCAATCGTAGAGACTTCGAGGTATATCTTCCACGTCCGCAGACCTAGAAGTCCCTCTCTACTCTTCCTTAAGCTAAACACTTCCTATATTTTTCTTCGTTGATAGTTTTTGGAGATTAGAAGCACTATTTACTTATGTAGTTTTTGACTCATGTTATTTCTGGTTTTGGGAGTACTTATGTTCAGTTCGAGAGTGTTTATTGTATATGCCGAGCGGCATGTAGATTTCTTAGTTATAATTAACTGTTAAATTGTTACTTTCATCTTTTCGTTTCATTTCTGCAAATAGTTAGGCTTACATAGTTGTAGACACTAGGTGCCATCACGATAGTTCATAGAGGGAGAACTTGGGTCGTGACAAGTTGGTATTAGATCTCTAGGTTCATAGGAGTTGTGAGTCACAAGATAGTTTATTAGAGTCTCACGGATCAGTACAGAGATGTGTGTACTTATATTTGAGAGGCTATAGAACTATTAGGAAAATTCTACTTCATTTGTGTTGGCCCAAGAATAGGTGAAGTTTTGAAGATTGACAAAAGAACTCAGACATGGACCATGTCTATGTTGTGAAACACAGTCATGATCAACCTGTACATGTGAGTTGCACGTGAACGAGATAAGTCAAATTGATCAAGCAACAATATCTCCTGATCAGATCAAAAAGGTTTCATACTAGATTAGGAGAGAAAGACTTCTTACATGAAGAGAACACAATTTAGGAATAGGATAGTGTTAGAGTTTGAGATCATCATGAATTCTTCTACAATAGAAGAGTAGCAATTGAATCACAGTCAAACTCTTATTACTAACCTATTAAATGTCAGTGTTGTTCTCTTTTACAGGTAATGCACATAAGCAGAAGTTAAACTTAAATTGAGATCAAAAGAGCAAGGCAATTTTGCAAGCAATTTATATGTGATTTCAGTGTGCAATCCTAAAGCTACTTGAACGAGATAGAAGAAATAGTTTCATGTGTCTGTCTTTTATTCTAGTTCAATTATAGTAGGTGATTTTACATTGTACCTTTCAGCATTCATAGAAGCAATTATATTAGGTACCTAGAGTATTCAAGTTAGAGTTAACTTGAAGTTGTCGCAACAGTTGAGGTTGTATGCCACAAAGGGATTAGAGTTAATCCTTAGGTTTACAAAGAGTTTTGTAAATGCTGTTTTGGCTCAGTGATTTTAGTAAAAGTTTGGAAAAATCCTACTGAGTAGTAGGTCGTGATTTTTTCACCTTTTGAGCAAGGTGTTTTCCACGTAAAAATCTCTATATTCTTTATTTTCAGTGTTTATTATTTCGCAAACAGTAGTAGTTGGAACACCTAGAAGAACCTTTATTATTCCGCAAACAGGTTCTTCTACAGTTCAGTTAAGCAAAAATTGGGTACCACATAAATCACCCCCCTCTTGTGTGGTATTGATGCTTAAAACAATAATTGGCATTAGAGCAGGTTATCCTTGAAGTTGTTCACCTTAGGAAAAGATCAAGATGAGTGCACCACCTGAAAATTGGGAAGGGCAATCCACTGCTAGGCCTCCACTCTTTAATGGTTAGTACTAATCTTGATGGAAGAATAGGATGAGAGATTATATCATAGGAGAGGACTTTGAACTCTAGGACATAGTCACTGATGGCCCCCTAGCAACTACAAAGAAGAATGCTGAAGGAGTGGACGTGCCAAATACAAGATCTGATTGCACAGATGAAGATTTGAGGAAATGGGAGAAGAATGCCAAGGCCAAGAAATGGCTTGTGTGTGGACTGGGTCCAGACAAGTACAGCAGGATTCAAAGCTGTACCACTGCCAAGTAAATATGGGACACTTTACAAGTGGCTCATAAAGGAACTCCTCAAGTAAAGAGATCAAGAGGAACACTGCTATATTCTCAATATAAGAATTTCACTATGAAGGAAGAAGAAACTATCCAGGAGATGTACACAAGGTTGACAACACTAACAAATGAACTTAAATCTCTTGGGAGAATTATCCTTAAAGAAGACAAGGTTGAGAAAATCTTGACAAGAGTCTTACAGTGACTTCGGAAAGCAAAACCACTGCTATTCAGGAATCAAAAAATATTGCTACCCTCAAGCTGGATGAACTGATTGGAAACCTCACTGCCTATGAACTGAAAAGGAAAACCATAAAAATGGATGCACCCAAGAAGGAAAGAAGTCTGGCTCTCAGGATAGCTGAAGGTGCAGATCTGGAGGATGATGAAATGGCCATGATCACAAAAGATTTCAAAATGTACCTAATGAGAGAAAATGGTTCTTCAAGAGGTACAACCTTCAACTGACCAAGGGCTTCTGAGAAACAGACCAACGAGGGTTGCTATAAATGTGGTAAGACTGATCACATGATCAAGAACTGTCCTTAGTGGTAAATTGAATGGAAGAAGGAAAGGGCTGAATGAAGTAACCAGAAAGGAGGAACATATTCAACCCAAATGGAACAAAGGATCAACAAAGGCTATGGTTGCTGCTTGGGGAGAAACATCAGATGAGGACTCAAAAGATGAAGCTAGAGATAAACAAGCACTTATGGCCATCGAAGAATAAGATGATGAACAAGAGGTAAGTGTCCTTCATCTCAAATACAAGATTAAATTTCTATCTAAAGAAAGGTTGTCTGAACTGTTGCTAGACTTCATTAATGAGTCTGAAATAATTAACAATGAGAAGGAAGATCTGTCTAGGGAGTGTGTAATCTTAAAAGCCAAGTGCAAAAATCTAGAATCTAGGGCAAATTAGAGTGACAGTAAAAATGCTGAGTTAAAGAACCAGGTTCTTGAACTTGACACCACTGTCTGATAACTAGGGAATATGATGCATTTTACACTCCTTCATGCTCAAGTTTTGATTAGAAATGTATACAAAATAGTACCAAAGTCTCACAAGTTGTGCTTGATTGCAGGTTTGATCAACAAGGTAACAAGATGTCAAAAACCAGCTCAAAAAGGAGTGAAACTTGCACAAGTACCAAAATAAGGCAAAGCTCAGTCAAACAGTGCCAGTGCGACTGCACACCATTCTGTGCCATCCGCACAAGTGAAGGTCAAAGAATATGCAACTCAGGCAAAAAGGGCAATGCGACAACAAAGGATTTCCTACGGTCCGCATTGGAGTCATTGTGGCCACACTCGATTTAGTGTGGTCCGCATAGCCAAGATTCAGAGAGTTGCCAGATTGAAGATTGAAGCCCAATATGGTCCGCACTCCATTTCATGCGAATCGCACTAGAAGCCACCACGGCCGCACTCGATTTTGTACGGTCCGCATTGCCCAAGTTCAGAGAGCTGGATATTCAAGTCAAGAGCCTTAGTGTGGCCGCACTACATTTTATGGGGTCCGCACTAGCCCTGCAGGGGTATTTTTGTCTGAGATTTTTAGCCTAGTATAAATAGATTCTTTTCCCATTTTTAGGTTATTAGATAGTTTTGTACTGAAGGCTGCGCTCGTGACTTCGATTATTTTAGCTGTTTTAAGTAATTTTAGCTTCATTTCAACATTAAATATTCAAGTTTAATTTAGCAATTAATTAATATGAGTTTTTCTTCATATATTTCTTTGTTTTCTTCTCTAATTATGAGTAGCTAGACCCATAAGATAGGGTTGTGGCTCAACCCTAATGTGAGTAATTGATGGGTCTTGTATTTTAGGACTTGATTGACTATGTGTGTTTGATATTTGGACTAATTTCATGTTTAATTGCTGAATTAGTGGTTGCAAACACTAGTTTGTGTTTTGTTGACTTTGGATCTTCTTGAGAAAGAGAGCCTAAGTCTCTGAAATTAGTCCAAAAAGGAATTGGGGAGTACTCAATTGATCGATAGCCCCAATTAAAGGGTTAAATCTAGAGATAGTAATACCCGACTTGAACCTTGATTGCTTGTGCAAATTTGCATACCCAATTGTTCTTGGGAAAGTCAATTCAGGCAAAATCACTCGAACTACCGAGAGGTATAGAGTGAATAGAATCATGCAACGGTTATATCATACTCTTCAAATGTGACAATCTAGCTTTAGACTCAAGAATTTGTTAATTGACCACCTAGGTGAAAGTCACTGCCCTAGTGCCTTTTAATCATTTGAACAACTCGCAATAGTTTAACCTTAGCTTATTTTAGTTTAATTGAGCATTGTAGTTTTATAAATTTAGAAGTAAATTTAAACCAAAAATGTGTAGAAGTGCAATTAGGAGCAAATACACAACTCCGCTTTAGATAGACACCTGACTCTAATATCTAGCTCCCTGTGGAAATCGATCCCGACCTTAATCGGATAAAAGCTACTTTGACCTCTCTCTCTACTCAATAGTAGTGCAGGGTTGGCCACGATCAATTTTTGGTGCCATTGCCGGGGAGCTAACGGTTTTGGCTATCTATCTAAATAGTTTTGTGTATTGTTCTTCATTCATTCTTTGTTACTAATTTGTATGTGTCATAACGTCAGGTATAAAATGGCATTAAATGCTAATGACCCTTTTGGAAACGTGATTGCGGGAGAGGAGGTAAATGATAATGGAGAAGATGAGGTGCCTCTTGTACCTCCAAGACAACGAAGAGGTCGCCAAGCTAATGTTAATGAAAATGTTCCAGATCCTCCTCCACCACCTCCAAGAGTGGTTCCTCAAGTGCCCCCAACTAAGGCTATGCAAGTGCAATTGTCCCACCCGGGATCCGGGTGGGCAATTTCTAAATTACTAATGTGATGTTGACATCCTGGAGCAGTGTGGGTATTTCACGGGCGCTGCTAATCAAAATTCTTACAAACATCTCAATTGGTTCGTAGATACCTGTTGGGGGAGCAAGCAAACTAATGTGTCTGAGGATGCACTTTGGTTGAGACTCTTCCCATTTTCACTTAGAGGGAAGGCGTTGGATTGACTTGAGAGACTTACCAACCATTCTATCACTACTTGGGATGAGTTGGCGACAAGTTCATTACAAAGTTCTTCTCACCGGGGCATATGGCAGCATTGCGGGATGAGATCTGAGCTTTCCAGCAGGAGCCCATCGAATCATTTCATGAGATTTGGGAGAGATATAGAACCATGGTGAAGTAATGCCCCAATAATGATATAATGGAGAATATGTTGCAAAAAACTTTCTACCAGGGTATCAACACAACAAATCAATTCATAGTGAATCAACTTGCTGGGGGTAATTTCATGAAAATGACGTATGATGAAGCTTGTGCCATTCTTGACGAGATGGCTGACACGTCATCCACTTGGCAAAGTATAGCCAATGTGCCCCAGGGTGACCCCAGAATCACTCATTTGCACAAAGAATTATAGGATCGTGGGCAGGCGATAACTGAGTTGACAACAACCATGAACCAACTAGCAAAGGCACAGTTGCAACAAGTCCAAAATCCTTGCCAAGTGAATGCCATGAAAGGTGTTAACATGCTAGTGAACCAAAGAAGACAAAGAGGTCAATAGAAGCAAGGGAGTTCAGATCAATTTGACAATGACGGTAGTGGATTCTAAGATGATGGATATGATGGGCAGAATGAAGAGATACAATATGTGAATAATTATCAAGGCCAAAGGGGAAATTCTTATAACCAACAACAATGGAGATCCCAAGGCAATTGGGGCTATTAACAACAAGGCAATGGTAATTGGGGGAACAACAAAAACAACAATTGGGGTAATCAGAACAACAATAAAAAAAATCAAGGAAATTGGAATGGTAATAACAAAAATTGGGGTGGTAACAACAATCAAAGTGGATGGAACAATGGCAACCAAGGAAACCGCGGGCAAGGCTTTCAAAGGCCCCCAATGTACCTACAACCGAAAAATCCACCCACATTTCCATCTCAAGGTCCTAGTTCTTCTAGCAATGATATGGGTAGAGTCAAAATGATGTTCGAACAAATGATGAAGAAGAATGCGGATTCAGATGCTCAGTTGTCTTATCAGAATACTTCCATTTAGAATTTGGAGGTGAACTAGACCAAATCTCTCAATCCTTGAATACATGCCCTAAGGGTGCTCTACCAAGTGATACAGTAGTGAACCCGAAGGGTGGGAACAATCATGTTATGGTGGTAACTACTAGGAGTGGACGAGGCAGTGATGTGAATGCCTCCAAACAAAAGCATGTTTTGGGTTATGAAGTTGAGTTGCAAGAAGATGAAGTTCCTTTGGTGGTTGAGAATGTGGTTGATAAAAATGTGGACGAAGAAGTGAGGATTGATATTCAAGATGCCGAGGGGGAAACGCAAAATGATGTGAACCCGTCTAAGGAACACGTAATAGACATGCTGGAGCCGGTTGTGCGAAAAGCCAAGTCACTCTTACCTAGGCCACCTCCAGCTCATCCTCAAAGGCCAGCCAAGCAGAAAAATGAGAATCAGTTCAAAAAGTTCATTGACATGATGAAGAGCTTATCCATTAATATGCCTTTGGTGGAGGCTTTGGAGCAAACGCCTGGCTATGCTAAATTCATGAAAGATTTGGTGAAAAGAAAAGATCCACGGACTATGAAATAATACATTCAATGACTCCGAAGTTGGAGGATCTCGGTGATTTCACTATCCCTTGTACTATTGGAAGTGCAGACTTTGCTAAAGCTTTATGTGATTTAGGGACAAGCATCAACATGATGCCCTACTCAGTTTTTAAGACTTTGGGTATTGGTCCACCAATGCCGACTTCCATGAGATTGAAATGTAAGGCCCCGTAAAATTTTGTGCTTAAAACTTAGTAGCTCATAGTGTCAAGGTCCGAATATTGTGTTAGGAATTTGTAGCGGTTCGGACCCTCGGTGGTGATCTAAGATTTAAAAATCAAAAGAATAAATTTTTCCAGAAAATTGTCAATTCTACGGTCAAGAATGCGGTCGAAGAATCGAAATGCGGACCGCATTCCTACCACAGAGTGAACCAGAAAATTGTTCTAAGATGATGTCAAAAATGCAGCCCATTCTGCGATCGCAGAATCGAAATGCGGACCGCATTCCTACCGCAGAGTGTAACAGAAGATTTGTCAAAGATTGAAGCTAAAATGCGGTCAATTCTGCGGCGCAGTATGCAACCGCAGAACATGAATGCGGACCGCATTCATGTCGCAGATCGTGTCAGAACATTTGGTTTTTGAGGAGCAATTCTGCGATCCATTATGCGGACCGCATGTCTACTCTGCGATCGCAGATGCGACCGCAGAATCTCACCCGGGCTTCTATTTTTCTAATTTTAAAACCCGACCCCCTTTCTAATATAACGCCCTAACCCCTCATTTTTACACATTCTCTGAACAAAATAAGAGAGAGGGAGGAGAGATTCTTGAG
>MU777216.1:29619-43188 GCA_026770625.1 Nicotiana glauca | reverse complement strand
GTGATTTTTGTTTCTAATTGGTGTTAAATTTTGTGTGTTAATTGTTGTTTAAGGGTTAGTTAATATTTCTGTAGGTTAATTTTGGTTTTACAAATTAACATAGAATTTTTGTTAATTGTTAATTAAAAGAAGAAAAAAAAGAAAAGAGTTGAAAAAATGAAGCAAATCAAATTTGGGCCAAAATTTAAACCCAAAGCCAGGCCCAAGACGACTCCAGGTACCCGGTCCAGATGGCCTGATCTCTTAGAGGCCCAAACGACGCCGTTTAGGCGCCTTCAATCTGAGCCGTTGATCGAACTGATCGAACAGTCCAGTGCAGCTCCCATCCAAGCTCAAACGATGTCGTTTCATGTGGGTCAATCTAAGCCGTCCATTCCTATTGATCTAACGGCTCCAAGGCCTCCCCTATACCCGGCCCATTTTGTTTAAGACCGACCCAGTCTCAATGAAAGGCCAAACGCTGCCGTTTTGTTTAAGTGACAAATCCGGCCCGTTGATCATTAATGATCCAACGACCAAGATTGAATCCTCCCTGTCCTATATAAGATTAATCTCTCACCCCAGCCCCCCAATCCAAACACCCCCCTCACTACTGTTCTTCGTCTCTCTCACTCAGAGATGACCTAGGGCGGAACCCTAGCCGCCATTGATTCCTCCGCTTGAAACCCGATGGCAACAATGCCGTCGGCCACCAAAAATACATCCTAAAGCCTTCTCACCACCCCCAATCCGATTCTAGTGGTCGTTTGTTTCGAATCTTCCCCAAATGTCTCGAATCTTCATTTAAAGGTTTGAGCCAAACTGAAACCTACCCCAATCCACCCCAAAATCACACCCTGGCACCCTCTGACCTCCCTCATACCCTAAACAACGTTGGTTCCGTTCGAATCTGGCTAAAACCCTTCAAGCCCCAATTTGAGCCGTAAGAACCCTAGAAATCTAAAGGTGGGAATTTGTCCAAATTAAAGAAGTTTTGGGTGTTCAATAGACCTTAGCCGGAGTGTTATCGGTTGAGAACACCCGGTTAAGGCCCGTTCGACACCAAAAGTTCAAGTCAAAGGGTCGACCTGAGTTTGTCTAAATTTTCTGATCTCTGAGGTATTCTTCCCCTTCCCTTTCGCTCTATTTTTTTGTAACTGTTATGTGTTTAATTTTAGTTATAATCTAGTTTTGTTCATTACTTCTTCCTCCTCTTCTTCAGACCTTTTATTTGGTCAATTGTTCTTCTGTTATTAATCGAGTATGTGGTAAACCATGAAAAATCAATTGAATAATGTAGTCGCTTAGTTAAGTTTCTTATAAGTTCCATGTTTTGTCAAAGCCACTGTATCACTTGTTGGTCTGTTCTTATTCTGTTTGTTGGTGTTTAATTACTATGTGTAATCGATTGTTTAAATGTCGTTGTTTAGTTTGATTAAAAGAAAGAAGAAGCATGATAATAGTTTTATTTTTGACTCATTCCAGTGTTTATCATTTTTGCTTCTTTTCTGTTCTGATTTATGTGATCGAGATGAATTTGTTGAATGTATCCAGTTGTCTCCTTGAACCAAACTGACTTACTCACTTGAATGTCACCCCTGTTCTGCATATTGTCCACATGAACCTCATTCCCCTATTCCTTCTACTTGAATCATTTGTGTGTTTGAATAGGATTGAGAATTGGTTATAGCTGTATAGTCTGATAGTTAATGATCAAGTGTTAGCTGTAATTCAGAGGGGTTTAAATATAGATGTTTAAGGCTTAGGGTAGAACAGTAATTCTCAGGGGTTAAGGGGTAATTTTGGGATTTAACAGGGTCTAATTAGTTTTAACTTAAGGGGTCTATCAAGTTGATTAATAGATACCCTTATTTTAATACTAATGGAGGACATAACACAAGGGCATGAGGTTTAATAAGAATACTCTAATGCCCCATAACTCTTGATTAATACAATGGCAACAAGCATGGGGAACCAATAACTTGCATCAAGAGAAGACCTTAAGGCATGGGAATCAAAGGGGTATGGGCAGAGCTTAAGGTCTGAGTATTCCTAGGCAGTGTTAGGGGCCTCTTTTAGGCTATAAATAGGCTCACTTAAGACTAAGAAAGGGCTGGAATTTTAAGAGAAAAACTCCAGAGATATAGAGTTGAATAGGTTGGGCTTTTACCTAAAAAGAGTTCAGTAATTATAGAGTGAAAACAGGGCTGGATTTTCTCACAAAAATTCAGAGATAACAAGTTTAAGTAGGTTGTTTTCTTACAGTTATTTTTCAGAGAGTCTAGGCTGAATTTTTACACTAAAAGTTCAGGTAGTTTGTGAGTGTTTCTGTTTTGGTGTTAAAGAACAGAGAATCAGAACTGTTCTATTGCATCTCTTGCATCTGGTTCCCTTCTGTTTCTGTCTGTGATTGTACTATGGTACTGCTGGGTTTTCAAAGTGGTTTTCCTGGGTTGCTATTTGGTTATTTGCTACTGCTTCATTGGGTTTTTTGCTGGAGTCCTGGGTTTTAAGATCTGTCACTGAGTATTACTGGTTGCTATTGATTATTGCTGTTTGTTGCTGGCTGTTGTTGTATATTGCTACTCTGCTGATCTTCCTCTTCTTTGTTTCCTATACCAGGTACACAACTGATACACTAGCTATTGTAAGCTAAAAAGTATGGAAGAATGAATGCATATAAAATGGAAGTGGAAGTTTTAATTTAGCTTTTCCTTTTTCTTTTCATTGATTGTATTGAGTCCAACTTACATATTACTGTTATGTAGACTTATGCCTGTAAAATGTATAACTAGACAGTCTTTCATAGTAGTTTAGTTTTTTTTTTTTTGTGAATTTTCCATGTATGCTCTTAGTTAAAAGAAGGATGATGCCGTAATAAATAGTACTCTGTTTATTTCAGTTTGGTTGTTAGGTAGTATATTTCAAATGCATGTCCAACATAATCAGGCCCAGTAGACTGTTTGGATTACTAGACATCTAAGTTATACCATTCAATTGTTGCCTTTCTAAAACCTGTAACAACATGTTTAATTAGATAACATTATTTTACATTTTCTGCAATACAAATTCTGAATGTGTAGGATAGCTTAACTAGGCCTCAACATTCGAATAAGATGGCCCAGGTCCCATTTAGCACTACATACGTCGGACCTGGGCCCATTATGGCAAACGGACTGCCCATATGCACGTATATATTCTGATTTAACAAACCGTTTTCGGAACCCGACTATAACAATTCTTGAGCATGTAAATTAATTATGATCTTTTCTTCTTTCATTTCTAGAGACGCTTAATAAAAAATGTTAGTCATTTTAGGATGATCCTTTTAAATAAATGAGATGAGCCTCGCCAAATAAAATGCACAAGTTGCGGGGCCCTCAATAATTGGATATAATAATTGTATAGATTTCGGGATCGACCTCTTAGTGAATTTTACGGCCTTTTCCCAAAAAATGACAATGCGTTAGACTCTTTAGGCGCGTACTTTAAATAACCCTACCTTCTTAAACTCGGGTGCACATTTATGTGACCTAAATCCAAATCTCAACGAAGTCAAAATGTGCTGATAATCATGGGTACATTGATTGTGACGTGATTCAAGATGCATTTTCACGACGTTGTAATTCTTTTTTAAAAAAATAATGAATGAGACGAACCTCGCCAAACAAAACACACAAGCTGCGGGGCTCTCTATACGTGTTTGTAAAAATACTTAGACCTCGGGATGGGCCGATTAGCAAAATTTCAAGGCCTTACCCAAAATAGTGATACGCTAGTCGCTTTAGGCGCGTCTTTAATAAATTACTTCCTTAAATTCGGGTGCACATTTATGTGACCCAAATCCAAATCTCAACGGAGTTGAAATGTGTCGATAACCACGGGTACATTGACTGTGACGTGATTTGAGATATGTTTTCACAACATTGTAATTCTTTGTTAAAACAAATAATAATAATAATAATAATAAAAGCGGTAAAAGAGTTACAACTTGCATATAAGTGCATATTTGTTAAAACCAGATAAATAAGCTGGATATGACAGTTGAGCGACTGTGCTAGAACCACGGAACTCGGGAATGCCTAACACCTTCTCCCGGGTAAACAGAATTCCTTATCCATATTTTTGATTCGTAGGCTGTAATATGGAATCAACATTTTCCTCGATTCGGGATTCAAACCGGTGACTTGGGACACCATAAATCTCTCAAGTGGCGATTCCAACTTTTAATAATAAATCCCGTTTCGATTGTACTTCAATTGGAAAAACTCCCCTTTATTACACCCTTCACGGGGTGTAATGGAGAAAAAAAGAGGTGTGACTTCTCTGGCGATTCCACTGGGGACAAAACCCAGAACCACTGGTTCAGGGTTAGAAATTCGAGCTTAGAATAACTGTTGTGTTTTGGCTTTATTATCTGATATCTTCATATGATCTGTGCTTAATGTGCAAAATGATGCTTGTTACCGCTTTTATATTATTTGACTGTACATATAAACTGTGCCGAACCCTTCTCTTCTTACCTCCGGGGATGTACTCACTGGTTGAGACTCCCTATTCTGTTAGTGTCATACCTTGAAATAGGAAAGGGCTCGGACAAGTTATAAAGCCGGACGATCTCGCGGGTCCCCGGTACGTAGCCCCCTCCCCGACTCGAGTTGTCCGCTCGGGTACACTATCTAGAACACATACCCAGGTTTTTAACTTAGAATGACTTGACTTCATTCCATATTCCTAGTAGGAACGCTTATTTGCATCATGTTGCATTTGACTTAGGGGACCCAACACAGGGGTTGGGTCCGTCTAGGACAGGTAACCTGAAATAAAAAGACCATCGTGCTGCATCCTATTTGTTTTATGCATTTATTTACTTCAGACTTGCATGCTGACCGGCTTATAAAAATTAGGAATATTGGAAAATGAAAAAAAAGAATTAAAAATAGCAGTGTAGAGATATAACTATTTATTTTTAGGAAAAAATCAATGCCTAAGTAGTGTCGAAACTCTGCTGAAATTTTGGGAAAATAAAAAAGGAAGATTTTTAATTTGATTTATTTGGAAAAAAAAAAGAAAAGAAAAGTCTTGTTTTGAAATTCAGTTCTATTGGGCCGAATAACCGCTTTGGTTCAGGTTTTGATTTTTGACCCTCACAGCCTTAAAATCTTCGTCCCCGAGGCGCTAAAAGGCCGTGTTTGCAGTACCGGGTCATTTATTTTAATTTAGAAAACAAGAAAAAGAGTCTTGAATAAATTAGGTGATGCCGTTTGTCAAAAATAGCCGAATGTTCCCGAAAGGGACGCCGGAAGCCTGACTTTGCATAAACAGCCACTTTTAGGTCATTTTAGGCTTTTGGCCGGTTAACCCCTACAGCCTTAAAATCTTCATTCCTGAAGTGCTGAAAGGCCGTGTCCGGAAAACCAGTCTTTCTTTTTTTTAAAATTGGAAAAATGAAAAATTAGTTTTATTTTTGAGTCAAATAAAGGTTTTTCTTTTGTCTAAATCACCTTAATAAATGTGCAGAATTAACACGAGTCGGAATTCATCTGGAGCTATTATAAACAGGGTCCCTTTGGGTTTGCGCATGTGGTGGAATGACTTAGCAGAATCAGGGCAAGATACAATCAAGTTGTACTTGGGAGATCTGGTTGGGTTGCTGAACATTGATCCAAGAGGGGACATCATACGGGTGTTAATCTCATTCTGGGACCCATCACACAATGTGTTTCATTTCTCAGACTTTGAGCTTACACCGACACTGGAAGAACTGGCAGGGTACATCGGGGGTCCTAAAATTCCTATGAGAGAGCAGTATCTTATTGCGCCAAGGGCCGTGACCATACACAGGTTCTTAGACACTGTGAAGATCCGCAGAACGGTACACAACCCAGATTTATTAGAGGGTTTTTGTACTTTGGCGTTCATATACGACAGATATGGTCATCTTGGAGGGTTCAACAATCCCGAGGGTAAAATCTGCAGTGGGGAAAATCGGCTGAAATGAGAAAGGCAAAGGTGTATTGCTTTTATGATAGCCTTTCTGGGTCTGCTGGTATTCCCTAGGAAAGACGACAAAATTAATATTCAAGTCGTTGGGGTCGTCAGCACTTTGCTCAAGCAAGACAACAACACTCTAGCACCAATGATAATAGCAGACATCTTCCGTGCTCTTACTGTTTGCAAAGCCGGAGGGGGTTTCTTTGAGGGTTGCAATGTATTGCTCCAAATGTGGATTATCGAACACTTGTGTCATCGCCCTCGGTTCATGAGCTATGGGTCATCTAAAAGGACTTGTACAGAAGAGTTCTCCACAAGGGTCGACGAGTTCAGTTTGCCAGAAGGGTCACTGAATGGGTAACACTCCTGCGTTCCGTCTCCGCAAGCCAGGTAGAATGGGCATTTGGGTAGTTACCCGTAAACGAAATCATACACATGTCAGCCGCCAAATCTCATTTACTGCTGATGGGTCTCAAAAGTATTCAGCCGTATGCGCCATACCGAGTATTGAGACAGTTGGGGAGCCACCAAATAGTCCCAAAGGAAGAAGATCTTAGTGGCCAGGTGGTCGAAATTGGGCCCAGTAGGCAGTTCCCTGAAGCGGTAGTTCGGAAAATCTAGAATGAATATCAAACCCTAAAAGTAGATACTTGTGTGCGGAATCGGGCCAAAGGCGAAGTATTGCCGGAATACCTCGCATGGTACAGAAGAGAACTTGAGCACCAGAGGCCAGCTAAAAAACCCCACGTCCAAGACTTCACGGAATCATCACAAGCGCAATGGGATTGGTTGGCGAAAGAAGAAGGCTATCAGGTTGAAATTGGCAAGTTGAAACGACAGGTTTGGGACCTGAAATATGAAAATAGCTTGCAAGTTGATGCTGATACGGGAGAAAAGAATAGGTTGACCCAAGAAAACAAGGCCCTGAAAGCCCAAATTCGACGAGTCAGAATGGATGCCAACAACCAACAGAGAAATCGGGCCGACAAAAGGGTGATAGCTGTGTTGAGAAGCCAGGTAATTAAAAGCCGAGAGGGTTTGGAAAGGGCAGAAGCTAGCATAGCAAGAATTCGAGCTAGATGGGCAAAATGTATAGTAGCGCGAACAAAGCACCTGCGGCAAGTGAAGAGGGATTATGAAGGGACCATTGCTATATTAAGAGAAACAAATTCCACTCTCAAAGAACGAGTCTTTAAACAAGCCCGAGATGCCAAAACTTACAGGGAGCGTTGCTATGATTTGATGGCACGAATGGAAGAATAAATGGATAAGTTCCAGGATCAGATCGCTGACAACGCTCAAGTGCTGGGAGAAAAGAATCAACGAATAGAACAACTGCTTAGGGAAAGGGATAGAATCAGGGGTATAATCGAAGAGATCGGGCACTACATCACCATGAGGTGTCTAGCATGTGAGGAAATGCCCCATGCTACCCTCTTTGCTTCAGTCATGGGCTACGTCCACCAGATCATGGAAGAATTGAAAAGCTTGCAAAGAGGCCTGGCACTAAAGCCCGCGGAAAGACCGAACGATGCCCCGCGGGCACCAAAATTCAAAGCTTTAATGTATCCCTAGTCCAAGTCTGTATTTGCTATTTTTAAAAGTCTGTTGTCTATCCGTGTGTTTCTCTTTTTTCACATCAAATTATGCTAGTAGTACGGAGCCTCTATTTTGTGTTTCCTTTCCCAAGTGGGTAGTTTGTAATAGAATGTTTCGGTAATGAAATGAATTTTCCAAAAAAATTAGTATCTGTATTTCTCACTTGTGGAAGAACTACGCCCGTTCTGATTTATGCGGGGACATGATACGTAGGCAATCCCCACAAGATTCGACCACCACAAAAAGAAAACAGAGAAAAAGAAATAAAGGAAAGTTTCTGAAACACTTAAATGAGGCACAAATAAAATAAGCCGGGATGATGCATGCGGTCGGAGCAAAAACATGTTAGAAATAGTTAACTGCCTAAGAACATTGCATCCCCCAACGTGCAATTACAATATGTGTTAAAATCTAATGCTGACAAGTTTGTTGTTTTTCCAATTTCCTATACCAGTTAGTTTGCTAAAGCGTACTGGAACCATACCATTATCAAACAAGATCCAAAGGGCCCATACTAAAAAGCATGACTAGTCAGACCAAAGTGTTGAGGAGGAAAGAACGGAAAGTCAGCTCCTGAAGGAGGCAATGGAAAAAATGGAAAAAATGAGACTGGAGATGAACGAAATACAGCTAGCCTTGGCTAGGGTACAAAAGGGGCCTGAACCACCCATTACTCCTACTCTTCCCCCAGGACACACGCCAGAATACCCTCCCCCCGGCCCTTCAACAAGCTTCCCCAGTCACCACTACTATCAGGGAAGAAATCCCTATGATCCCCAAGCTCCACCACCTAATCAAAACCCTCCCCCACCAAATGTTCCTGTTTTCATGGGACCCCCACCAGCCACGCTACAGAGATCATGTAGTGAGCCGTTGTTTCAAGCTCATGATACCCAATATTACCCCCCAGAACCCACATTCAAAGCACCCGAGCCACATGCCTATAATCCCCACTTTGATGTCCCGGCGGAGATGGAAAAGCCGGCAAAGAGCCCAGAGCAGGACGAAGTGCTGAAAAAATTGCCGGCCGGGTTCAAGATGCCAAAGTTTGATCTATACGAGGGGCACGACGATCCTATAGCATATCTGTGAGGGTTTTGCAGCAAGATGAGAGGAGCAGGTGGTAAAGATAAGCTACTAATAGCTTACTTTGGCCAAAGTCTAAGTGGGTCCGCACTGGAATGGTACACAAGATAGGATCCGAGCAGGTGGTACACCTAGGACGATCTAGCACAGGCATTCGCAGGTCACTTTCAGTACAACCTTGAGATCGTCCCTGACCGTCTCATATTGCTGAAGCTTGAGAAGAAGCCAGGGGAAAACTTCCGAGAATTTGGGTTCCGGTGGAGAGAACAGGTAGCCAGAGTTGATCCTCCGATGAGAGAGGGGGGAAATGGTAGTTTACTTTTTGCAGACTCTAGAGCCAACCTACTTTGGTCACCTGGTGACGTCAGTTGGCAAATATTTCAACGAGGTGGTAAAAATGGGCGGTATGATTGAAGAGGGACTTAAGTCCAATAAGATCCTGAGCTATTCGGCAATTAAAGCAACCACTCAGGTCATTCAGAGCGGCACGAGAGGTGCGCTCTGGAAGAAGAGAAGAGAAGAGGTTGCAAAAATAGAGGCATGTAATTGGTCCAGATCAAGAGGCCCTTATCCCCGCTACCAATCCAGACCCCATCACCAAAATTACCCACACACTCCAAATTACCCTCCACAACCCTACTACTCACCACAAGAACCACAGTTCTCCGTCCATCAAGCCCAGACATACACCCAGCCTCTGGCTCGCCCGCAATGGCGCGCTCCGGCTCCCCAAAACACATATCCACCTCCACAAAATACATACCCACCTCTACAAAACACCTATCCACCACCAAAGGCATACAGGAACCCTCCAGGGACAGGTTTCCGGGGGAATCAGGCTTTCAGAAATGAAAGGGTGCAGAAACAAAGAACCTTCACTGAGTTGGGAGAAACCTATACTGCTTTGTTCCACAAATTAAGGCAGTTGGGTTTGTTGAGTCCTATTGAGCCCAGATTGCCAAATCCCCTTCCCCAAAATATGGACCACTCGGTAAGTTGCGAGTATTGTTCAGGGGCTCCCAGACATGACACCGAGAAGTGTTGGAAGTTGAAACGTGCAGTGCAAGATCTTATTGACGCCAACAAGATCGAGGTTTAGACACCTGAGGTGCCCAACATCAATCAGAACCCATTGCCAACACACTACGAAACCCATATGATCGAGCTCGTGCACGAAGGAGGGGAGCTAAAGAAACCCTCACAGACAGTGATGATGATCCGTGCTAGTCCAAAAGAAAAGTCGGTCGGTGGGGAAGCGGAGGTACAGTTGGAGAAGGTGGATGTCAAGCCAGTTATGGTAATGGGGAAGAGTTCGCTTGTTGTTCCAAAGAATCCAGAACCGGTCAAAGTAACGGTGCAAGGGGTACCAAGCAAGCCGGCATGCACAGGAACAATTGTTATCAGGCCAGTAATGCAGATGTCGATAATCAGCGAGAAAGCCGTGCCCTGGAGCTACAGTAAAGCGATGGTAATGTACAAGGGGGAGGAGGTTGTGGAAGAAATATGTGAAGCCCAGGGGTTAATTCGTTCGGGGAGGTGTTTTGCTCCCGTAGAGTTAAAAAGGTCCAACCCAGCGGTGATAAAGAAACCCGTGACGGAGGAAAAGGCGGAGGAGTTTTGGAAGAAAATGAAGGCCCAAGACTACTCCATTGTGGAGCAGTTAAGAAAGACTCCGGCACAGATTTCGTTGCTATCCTTGTTGATCCATTCCAGTGACCATTGCCAGGCACTGATCAAAATCATGAACGAGGCTCATGTTTCGGATAAAACTTCTGTAAATCACTTGGAAAGGATAGCGCACAAAATTTTTGAGGTAAACCGGGTGACGTTTTCTGATGATGAATTACCGGCAGAGGGTACAGAACACAACAAAGCCCTATACATGACCGTGAAATGCGAAGACTCGGTGGTCACCTGATTATTGATTGATAATGGGTCGAGTGCCAACATCTGTACTTTGACTACTTTGAACAAGATGAAAGTTGATCATGACCGAATTCACAGGAACAACGTCTGCGACCGAGGTTTTGATGGGGGTGGTACTGATACGGTGGGTGATATTATATTGGAATTGACCATTGGTCCAGTGGACTTCACCATGGAATTCCAAGTGGTAGATGTGGCAGTATCATACAATCTTCTATTGGGGCGACCCTGGATTCATGCCGCCAAAGCAGTGCCTTCCACATTGCACCAGATGGTGAAATTTGAGTGGGACAGGCAAGAGATAGTGGTACACGTGGATGATGGTACAGGAACTGTGGGTGATGCCACTGTACCATTCATAGAGACCGATGACGTTAAAGGTCCATGGGTTTACCAAATTTTTGATGCAGTCTCAGTAGATAAAATTTCTGAAGGCGAGGACCTTCCACTTCCCAGAATCGTAGCTGCAACCTTCATGATAGCCTCAAAAATGTTAAACAGCGGGTTTGTACCCGGCAAAGGTTTGGGGGTTGACTTGCAAGGTATTGTCCAGCCAGTTTATTTGCCCAAGAATCTGGATACTTTTGGGTTGGGATACAAGCCTACAACAGCAGACGCAAGACAGGCTCGGAAGTTGAAGAAGAGAGGTTGGGTTCTCCCCAAGCCGGT
This sequence comes from Nicotiana glauca, assembly GCA_026770625.1. Taxonomy (NCBI): domain Eukaryota; kingdom Viridiplantae; phylum Streptophyta; class Magnoliopsida; order Solanales; family Solanaceae; genus Nicotiana; species Nicotiana glauca. The sequence continues at coordinate 31,935 of MU777216.1, read as the reverse complement.
TCCGCGTCTCTCCAGATCCTTTGTCAGAGCAGGTAGCAGAAGGTTGTCGGTCCCGAAAGTTCTCGGACCACTGATTGGGTTAGATGAGGATTTGAATCAGAGTTTTGAAAGGCTGTTCGCCAACGTCAACGTGATAAAAGCTGGAGAAGGTTCCAGTAGGACAGATATACAGTTTGTGGGGCCTAGGGCCAATATCATCAATTGGACAGCTACTGCTCTTCCTACCCGGAGGGAGTCTTGGTAGTAGGCTCTGATTTTTCTTTCTTGTTTTCTGGATTATTCTAGGGTGTAATCCAATTTTTGTTTTATTTTGTATTCGGCAAAAGTGTGAAACTCTGTTATCCCGCATTTTAATAAAATGAAAGTTTTCTCTCCTTATTTTATTTTAATTTTGTTTTCTTTTTTTCTCTTTCTGAACAGTTCTCTTTATACTGGTTCTAATGACATGGCATGCACAACGCATCTTCAACCTAGTCTAAAAAATCAATTTGATTCCAAATTAATTGTACAAGAGGTCGATTATGATGATGAATCGGAATACGATGAGGATGAAGCCTTTGAAGAGATAAACAGAGAATTAAGCCAGTTCGAAGAGTAACCCAAGCCCAATTTGAATGACACTGAAGCTGTCAATTTGGGGGATGCAGACAGTGTCAGGGAAACCAAAATCAGCATCCACATTGAGACGAACATCAGGGAGGAACTAATCAAAGCACTCATTGAATTCAAAGATGTTTTTGCATAGTCGTATGATGACATTCCGGGCTTAAGCACCGATCTAGTGGTTCACAAATTGCCCACTGACCCGGCATGCCCTCCCGTCAAGCAGAAATTGAGGAAGTTCAAAACAGACATAAGTGTGAAGATCAAAGAAGAAGTAACCAAGCAGAGATAGGCAAAGGTTATTCGGGTCACTCGATATCCTGATTGGTTGGCTAATGTGGTGCCAGTCTCGAAGAAAGATGGGAAGATCAGGGTGTGTGTTGATTACCGCAAACTGAATAGGGCAAGCCCAAAGGACAATTTTCCGTTACCCAACATCCATATCTTGATCGATAATTGTGCCGGACGTGAGATCGGGTCTTTTGTGGATTGCTATGCGAGGTATCACTAGATTCTAATGGATGAAAAAGATGGGGAGAAGACGACTTTCATTACACCGTGGGGGACTTATTGCTATCGGTTAATGCCTTTTGGCTTGAAGAACACTAGGGCAACGTACATGAGAGCAATGACTACTGTGTTTCATGACATGATACACAAAGAGATTGAGGTGTACGTAGATGATGTGATCATAAAATCCAAGCGCCAGGAAGACCAGGTGGCAGACCTAAGGAAGTTCTTCCAAAGACTTCGAAGGTACGATATTAAGCTCAACCCGACCAACTGTGCATTTGGTGTTCTGTATGGAAAACTATTGGGATTCATTGTCAGTCGGCGAGGCATTGAGTTGGATTCGTCAAAGATCAAATCCATCCAAGAATTGCCACCGCCGAAGAACAAAACAAAAGTAATGAGTCTGTTGGGAAGATTGAATTATATCAGCAGGTTCATCGCTCAACTCACAGCAACTTGTGAGCCCATATTCCGGCTACTGAAGAAGGATGCTACGGTAGAATGGACGGCAGAATGTCAGGAAGCATTTGATCAAATCAAAGGGTATCTATCAAATCCACCCGTATTGGTTCCACCCGAGCCGGGAAGACCGTTGATTCTCTATCTAATGATCCTAGAGAATTCGTTTGGTTGCGTACTGGGGAAACATGACATTACATGAAGGAAGGAACAAGCCATATATTATCTCAGCAAGAAGTTTACAGTATATGAGGTTAAGTACACTCAACTTTAGAAGACATGTTGCGCCCTAACTTAGGTTGCACAAAAGTTGAAACATTATCTATCATCATATACTACTTATCTCAATTCACGCTTGGATCCACTGAAGTATATTTTCCAGAAGCCTATGCCTACAGGGAGGTTAGCGAAATGGCAGATATTACTCACAGAATTTGACATCGTCTATGTGACAAGGACGGCCATGGAAGCCCAAGCATTGGCCGATCATTTGGCTGATAATCCTGTTGATCAAGAATATGAGCCATTGAGGACGTATTTTCGTGATGAAGAAGTGATTCATATAGATGAGTTGGAGTTGACCAAAGAACCAGGGTTGAAGCTTTTCTTTGATGGAGCTGCAAATGCAAAGGGAGTTGGAATAGGAGCAGTACTTATTTCTGAAACAGGACATCATTATCCTGTTACGGCTCAGCTGCGTTTCTATTGTACCAACAACATGGCTGAGTATGAGGCATGCAT